>JARDYJ010000008.1:45174161-45436661 GCA_029215755.1 Spea hammondii
GCAGGGTTAATTATTAAATTATAAAGGTCTGGCTCTCTCAGTCTCCTTGCCTCACTATTGCCTGACCGGGGGGGGGGGGGACTCGGGGTCCCAGGATGTGATTTCGGGGACAATTTACCCCAAAAAGCCTGCGTTACTCAGCGATGGCTCTCCTCCCTGTTCCCAGAGTCCTGCCTGCTGTCCGCGGAGGCCGGGCCGTGCCACGGGATGTACACCCGCTACTTCTACAACTCGTCCTCCATGGCCTGCGAAACCTTCCGATACGGTGGTTGCCTTGGTAACAACAACAACTTTCACTCGGAGAAACAGTGTCTCCAGACGTGCAGGACGGAAGGTGAGCCCCCCAACAACGCGGCCATGACCCCAATACTTTATTAACCAGTTCAGGGCAAGCCTGGCAAACAGCTGGCACTCAAGGGGTAAAATAAACATGTTTAGGCAAACCCTGCTAAACGTGCTACAGATTGTAAGCTCTTGGGGTTTTCAGGTTAAATATTGTATCCGAACCAAATGTGTTCCTCCACCACGAGCAGAGGCCGGGGGCAATAAGGGGTCCTTCTGCTAAATCCCCCCTAACTTACTGCTTCAATAGAGTCTGTGCTATTTTTCTGGGAGGCTGTTCCCTGTATCCACAGCCTTTTAAACCTGAACACTTATCACCTCTCTCCCACCTAGCTGCCTGTCGCCTACCAATCGTCTCCGGCCCCTGCAAGATGGCAAAGTCCCTATGGGCCTTCGACCCCACGGAGGGCAAATGTGTTCCTTTCCAATATGGAGGCTGTAAAGGCAACGGCAACCAATTTTACACTGAGAAGGAGTGTAAGGAGTACTGCGGGGTTCCTGGAGAGGGTAAGTAAAATCCCGGGAGGGGTAAAATGGCCCAATGCGTTCGTTATGGACCTGATTGGGGAATATTAGCTATGTTTCCATTTTTCGCTAATTAAAGGGTTAAATTATCACGAGAATTCCAAGAAACTGTGTATTAACAAAGAAGCATTATGTGTGGTTATTCGGCTGGCGATATGTTGCTGCGCGGCCGGCTATCGGTGCCGCGGCGGGGAGTCTCAGCCGGCGTCGCGCATGAAACCCGCTGAACGTCTCGCCTCTTCCTTTTAGGAGAGGAGGAATTTCTGGATTGATCGGTACGAAGACGTTCCATACACAGAAGGCCCTGCGGTGTCCGCGCATGGGGGGCAAATACCCAAACTACGGGAAAATTAAAGCAGGGGCTGTGAGCCAGCATCCCTTGGAGGGGGCAAATAAAGGGGTTATTTACAGGGAGATGCTTTAGGGTAATAAAAGCTGCCATGTTACATATATTGGGGTAAATACAATGTTTAAATAAATATATATGTAAACCTCAATAAGCTCCTCGATTTCCCTTTCCTATTATCGTTAATATACGGTTGACTCCTTCGCTTTGCCTGCCTCTCATTGGACGAGGTGGGGTCTCAGCGGCTACGTTGGCAGTTTATTTCTCCATTGCGTGGCTTTATAAGGACCCCCCAGTCCCAGTATATAGTGTAGATGTGATGAGGGGGGGGGTTCACAAAGGGGGTCCAGGGATTCATTTTAACATTTTTACTTTTTGATTTGTATTACTGCAATTCCACATACAGCCACCAGAGGGTGCAGCATACCAAGGATATTAGGAGAGCCTTTAGGCAAGTGTTGGACACGGTGGATATGGCACAGAGGGGTTATCCGTCGTGTCGGATGGGGGTACTTGGTTTGGCTTATCTGCCCCCTAAGAGTTTCCCGTGATAGATTCCTACGAGCTAAGTGTATTTATATCAAATCTACCAATAATGTCAGTACTCAGATCTAACCAGCAGGTGGCAGCGCCGGACCACAGATACAGATTAGAAACCCAGAGCCTGCCGGCAGGTCGGCCCCCATTCGGCCCCCGTCTAGTCTGCCCGTTTCTCCTGCTTTAAAGACTCAAACCTAAATCAGTCGTTTGTCTCGTCTTAGATTCAGGAGCCGTATGTCTGTCCCATGCATGTTTAATCCCCTCACTGTATTACCCTCTACCACCTCTGCTGGGAGGCCGTCCCATTACTAACAGAGGTTTGCAAAAGAAATGACAGGGGGAGCAGAGTGTATGAAACCAACACTCTGCTGCAGAGCTTACAATCTAAAATAGATACGTAAAGCCGAACAAAAATCAGGAATCCAGGATTTAGATCCTGTCTAATTAAAAAATAATGTAACGGGCAGAGATCACCTTCTCTCGGTGGTTAAAAGAGAACCCGCTCGCATACAAAATGTTTTTACATGGAACATGCGTGTGGAATAAACCGCGTGTTACGGCCAGGAAAATAATGCAGTAAAAGTTTGGCGATTTACAAACATTTTCTATATAAAGTCTAATTTATAGAAATTCAAGAAAAATCATTTTAAAAGAAACTTATTTTTTGTAATTCAGATTTTTTTCTTGGCCATCTGTAACGAGACAGAATGATGCATCAATCAGTGACAAAAATGACATATTTGGAACTTTCCACCAAACGCTACAATCCCCCCCCCCCCGACGATCCCGGCCACCGGTGCGGAGTCCTCGCCGGCTCCTGGTTTTCGGCTGTAAGCCGGGGCACTAACTGGAAACCAGTATCCAAAAGTCTTGGTAACCCAACTTCCCCAGTAACTTGCTGCGCGGAGGGCCGGGGGGGGGATGGGGGGGGGACCCTTTTTCCAAGGTCTCTATTTTAAAAACTGACAAAGGCATCCTAAAGACTTTTGGGGTGGAAGGGGGAGGGGTGGTGGCAACTTAAAAAAAATCCCCCTTCTCTCCGGCCGCCCCGGCCCTCCAGGCCGAGCCTATAGTTCCCCTGCTTTCTATATAGCATTTTATGTGTGGCTGCACAGTGTGAATGGGGCCTTTGAAAGCCACGTTGGGGAGAGGGGGGTGGGGAGCAAAAGAAAAGAGCGAGTCGGGTGTTTAACCGATTCGCCGCCACAAATTTACCAGCGGCATTAAACAATTCGCAGCCGGAAACCCAATTAGTCGAGTTTTCTAATTATTTATTTATTTAATTAATTAACACGCGTTTTGGTTTCTGGAAGAGTTCTAGATCACCATATCTAGAACATGAAAAAAAACTTTGCGGAGATCGAGAGCAAGAAAAAAAGTTATTTTTGTGATTTGGTTGGAGATATTTTTGAACAAAATGTTCAGCTTCTCGCTTGGAATATCGAGTATCTCAGCCCGAGTCCTACACCAGTTATAAAAGGTACGCCGTTTGAGCGTCCAATCAGGGAGGGGCCTGGTATGCGACGGAAAGAAGTGTTCTAAGCTCAGGAGATGGAGAACATGGAGGTGTAGAGCGCGCCCAACAGGGATTGGTGCGTCACTAATGTGTCAGCCAATAGGAGAGCTCCTTAATTCTTTATCGATAAATGTTCTACATTTTTTAATAACTGGGGGCCGGCCTGGAGCCGTAGGGGGCCGGGGGTATCCCCGAGATGTTTCTTTTTATACTGGGGTATTAGGGGCATCCATGAAGTGCAAAAATCATAGAACATTGATGAACGAGTCGCCCGAAACGAGTCAAGGGAGACGCAAGTTGAGAATCGCCACAGAGGCTCAGAGGATGGGCCTCCCCCCCAGTACTCGCCCGACAAGTACCCAGGGCCTGCCCACCCCTGTACTCACCCGACCGGTACTCCCCCAGTACTCAAAGTGCTATCTGGACCGGTACATGGGACTGGCTCACCCACTACTAACTAACCCGATAGACGGGACTCGCCAAGTACTAACCCAACCGCTTACTAACCTAACCGAGTAGAGGTCGGTCCGGTCACTCATACAGCTGGGAACAGGCTGAGTGGCCTCGAGAAATACAGAGAAATACTCAGGAACACTACAAATTCCCAAAGCCCCCCAACCCAAGTATTAACCCTTTGGTAGCCCCTCAGACTGGGGTAAAAACCCTGAGAATCTGCCCAATAACCCCGAGACCCGGGGGAAGCCCTAAGAATGTGTCTGTTCGCTCCCAGACCGAGGGGTAGGTGCAGGGGGTGCGCTCGTTTACTTTAAACTCCAAAAGGGGATCAGCGGACCCCTCCAAGGCCAGACATGACCTCACCGTCAATGTCATCGTCTGCGTCTGTTCTCATTCTGTAAACATTACCGTGTGCTTCCTGCGGCCGGCAGTGCGTGGTGGGATTTAAACTCATTTTACCTGCCCCCCCCCACCGAGGCCCAAATATACAGAACACAGCGGGGGGACGCGCCGAAAAACCACCATCATCAGGCGTGTATAGCGCCAACATACTTCGTGGTGACGCACAACAGGCTGATGCAACATATAACAGGACTAATAGACGAGTTACCCACGATGTATAAATAATAAGGCAGCCCCGGAACAGGATCACGCCGTATAATATGATGTCATCGGATGTCGATATACATTTCTGCATCAAATTCATTCTAATTTGGATTTAAACTGTGAATGTAGTCGGAGGGACTGAGGCGACTCTTCCGGGACGTACGGTAATCGGCACGTGTTATTTACGGAGCGCTATTACTACGCGGAGCGGCGGAAATGAACGAAAACAATAAAACTCACCATAAAGAAAATTAGATTAAAAAAAACGTTAAGAGCGACGGGTACAGAGAGAGAGAGGCCGGCTCTGATCCCAGGAGCTTACAATCTATTAGATCCCGGCTGTTCTGCCGGCGTGTCGCTAGCGTGTGATATGTATCTGTCTGCGAATGCCGTGCGTGGGAGCAGCGTGTTCGAGGTGGGACCCCGCGGTCACATCTCACATTTACAAATTCCGAAGCAGACACAACAGTCTCTGAATGCGTTGGGAGGGATCTGGGCTCTGTCTGGAAGTGGGGGGACGGAGGAGGGGGTCCCGCTCCATTCTGCCCGCTGGTTAATACATTTGAATGTGAAAGGCGCTCGGTGCCGGGGCGAGAGGCTTCCATTGTGCCGATCCGTCACCGCCTCGGTCTTGCGAGATTTATTCTGCGCTTAGAAAGGCGAGGGGGCTATTCTGTGTCCCTCTCATTAACATAGCAGCTGCTCCGCGCGGCCCCCACAACAAGAGAAGGACTTGGGTGTCCGAGCCATGAATAGGCTGAGGGCTCTGACAGCGATGGGGCAGAAGAATGGGCTCTTGAATCAGGGTGTTGCTGGCGGGGAGGACCAGGGGTGCATATTTTGGCTGGCTTTAGTTTGATTAACTTGTGGAAGGATTCGTATGGAGGGTGTGGGGGGGGGCAGCAGGTGCGAGAGACTCCCCGTCATGGCACCCAGTCTGGTTTAAGCACAAAACCCAGTGTGAATCCGACCCCTTTCTGCGGTATGTACTATGCTACGGCGTATGTCGGGATTTATCCTGCCTGCAGGTTAACGGACGATCGACGAGCGATCAGCGGAGCCGCTGCGTTACATTGTAACAAATATCTCATGTATTTTCTGCGCATGGATAGAGCGCCGCGCCGGTCCCGTCACAGAAACGGGGAAGGAACGGATGGAATCATCCAAGACGAGAGACGCAAACATTCTACAGCAGGAATTAGTGGCCTCGCTAGTCCCGCCACACGTACGCCACGACGACTTGTATGGAGGGTATTACGGGAAACGTGGCCCACGGACACTCTAATGCAAGTAAGCCGCGGGCGAGGGGGGTCCGCTTCAGTTGGGATGATGATGTCCCAAAACCGCCCCCCTGTGGGGTAAAAGTTGGGTGAAGAGGTCCTTGGCTGACCAAAGCGTTTACTCGGACTCTGAAACATTCTTACATCATCGCATGACGTGTAATAAAAATACAATAAATCGGGATCCGCTTTTCATCTTCCCGTCCGGCCCAAATACTCGCGAGTCAAGCGGAGTTCAGAGGAGCTTTCGCCTTTTTTGCTGGGAATTTCTGGAGTTTAGCGTTTGCCATTTGTACAAAAACTCCATTCATTTTCCCCAAAACATCATCTCTGCGTAGCATGTGTATATTGGCATGGCTGTATTCTCATGACCCCTGCCAAACAGAAGGGGGGGGGGGCAGACATGCCTTTATGTCCAGGACCCCCGGCTCCTGCACCAGAGGGAAGGGGGGAGGACGGAGGATAATATCCATCTGCTCCGCAGCCCCATCTCAGACAAAGCAGCCAAGACAATGCAAGGAAATACTTTAAAATCGGAATTCGAGTGCGAGTGTGCGCGAGTGTGTGTGCGCGCGAGTGTGTGTGTGTGTGCGCGAGTGTGTGTGCGCGCGAGTGTGTGTGTGTGTGTGCGCGAGTGTGTGTGTGCGCGAGTGTGTGTGTGCGCGAGTGTGTGTGTGCGCGAGTGTGAGTGTGCGCGAGTGTGAGTGTGCGCGAGTGTGTGTGCGCCAGTGTGCTCTCGCAGAGAAGAGGGTAAAGAAGGAAGGGATTGCATTTGGCGTGGGGGGGGGCGACGCTGGGACGGATAGAACTATTAGTAAGAAGGTATTTAGGGCAAACTCTTTCTGGATCTCCGCGATCCGGAGGATGAGGTCACGAGTTTTGTCAGCGAAAGCTAAAATATTTTATTCAAAATTACGGTTTTGCGGATTAGAATAAGATTTTTTTTTCCTTTTGAGAAATGATTTACGTCGCCACACCAAAAAGAGAAGAAAATAAACAAAAAAGATTCTGCTAGAAACGTTCAGAACTTTTAGTTTGTATTTTTTTATTAGTATTTTTTGCTTAAATCCAGAAACCCCCCACGTCCACACCTGCGGCAAAGCCACGGACTGGCTGGTGATCGAGTGACCGGCCCTGCGCTCGCTTCCTCTTCCCACGGTGTATCTCCCTGCGATTCCATCGTATCCGACATCAGAGAAAACGCACAAAAATACACCAAAAAATAACCCCGGGCGGTAAACACCCACCTGAGCAAAGTGTTCAAATTAAAGTGAAATCAGTAAACCCCCCCACCTCCCCGACTACAGAATATCTCTTATGATGAGTGTTTTGTTCTTCTAAAAGTTCTGAAGGCCAGTAGATCCACACAATGGATCCAGATCCGCTGAGTGGGGGTGGGAGTAGGGAGGGTAGCAAATTCAACCCCCCCAAAACACCCTGTGTCCAGGAAGTGATCCCCCTGAAATCCGTTCAGCTGAACCAATAGCACGGATGATCGATTTATAGAACGGATAGAACACTGGGAATAGATCCCAACACGGATTGGATAAGCCCAGAAATATGCTCAGCCAATGGTGTGCGTTGACCGCCGGCGCGCCGACAGGTAGATCACGGCGAACCCGCGCTCTCTCCTGGGTTTCTACAGAGGGCTCGGCGGAGTCGCACCGCTGGCTACTGGGAACCGCTGGCTACTGTTTATTTAACTGGGCGACAAGTGGATTCCTGCACTTTACAGCCGGCGGGAGGGGGTGGCGGATAATCACAGGGTAATTCAACCACAACGCGGCGCCAGGCGCTTTCCTTACAATACAGCTAGATTTGGGTTCATTGAATCCGAGACCAAAATTATTCACCGAATATCTTAATACAGATCATGGGAAAACACCCAGAATAAACGTGATTGACAGGCTCGTCAGAACACAGACTTTCTATGCGGGATCCAGTAGATCTACAATACAAACAGATCCCTAAGCTTGTCCGTCCCCAATAAACCGCATCGAAAATTCTGTTACTTTTAATACTTTTATAACAGACGTACGCAGTAACGACGGCCGGTCTGTCTTTGGGTCGGGTCTACGTTTATCGAGGAAGGGATAAGATCAGGTAGCGTGAATAGAGAGGCATCGTCACAAGAGAAAAACGAACGCGTGGGTCTATAAAAACTATATAAATAATAACAATTATTATAAAAATAATAAAAACAAATGACACACATTAAATGAAAAAACATCTGGACTGTGCAATCTTGATTATTTCTAAATATTTTATGTGTGTATGAACGTAGTCTATAAAAAGAATCATTTAATTATTCCAATTTTGGTGCTTTTTCTTTTTTTTCCCTCCCCATACGATCTGAATTCAAGATAATAAGTCAAGATACCAAACGCCCAAAAAGCAAACAAAAAGAAACAGATTATTTTTTTTTTACATTTTTTTTTATAAAAACAATTCATTTCTGGGGCTACAAAGGTGATATAATACAGTCCAAAATATGCCGTATTTTACAGATTTTATCCAGTTACAACATGGCGATCTCAAACACAGCTTCAATATAAGCCTATAACTTTAATTAACATAATTAAAAAACATTTTCCGCATCTAGGATATAAACTGATCACAGACAACTCCTTTCTGGAGCAGATTACAGCCACATGTCCCGGTCATCCCAAGGATAAAAAGAAAAAAAAATAATGCGATTATATAACAGGAAAATATAACGCATGGTGAGTGATAATACTAATGGAGGAGTCCTGTGCTTGCGCATGCACGTGCTTTTCTAAAGCTTGCCCAGTGGTGGCATGCAGGGTCGTTGGGGCTGGAGTGGGAGGCACAGAAGCTCTGTTGGAGAGCATATGGTAGCCACTAATATCTTAATCCCACACAGCTACGGAAAGAAAAAAACCTGCATTAAGGGACTAGGAACCAAGAAAAATTTTATATTTTATTTTAATTTTTTTTTTAAATTTATCACTTATATAAAAAAAAAAAAAAAAAAATTAAATAAAACATAAAAAAAAGACCTTGGGATGAGAATCAGGATAATTACATCATAAATATTATGACATTATTTTGTGGCAGTTTTACTTGAAAAAAAAATAAAAAATAAAATGTGCAACAAGCCGGAACTGTTTTTTTTCTCTCTTTTACACACATAATTCACTCCCCCCCCCCCCCCGAAAATATTTTTTTTTTTTTATTTTCAATGCAGACCACCACTCGAAACAATCTCACAGAAAACCAGGCTGGGTGCTAGGTAATAGATCAGTCTATTCATATAGACCAGATTAAATAAGGAGGGAGAAAATACTGGAAATTCAGCACTTTTCACCCCATTCCCACGTTATCCCCTCTACAATGTACACACTGATCAAAAGGGATCTCAAAAATATACAAAAATAATAATCTTCCAATTCGTTTGCTGTAAGATATACTCAGTATAACGATGCAATTTAGGATTGGAAAGTCAATTTTTAAATCAAACTGCCACGTATTCTAGAGCAAATTTAACAACTTTCGTCAGTTCAATTAGAAAATTCAGAATTGCTATTTTTGTAGGTATGAAAAAATATAGTCAAAAATGTATATTCTAATTAACTGTCTGTATGTCAGAGACTCTC
Source organism: Spea hammondii (assembly GCA_029215755.1). Classification (NCBI taxonomy): domain Eukaryota; kingdom Metazoa; phylum Chordata; class Amphibia; order Anura; family Pelobatidae; genus Spea; species Spea hammondii. Next base: position 45,183,390 of record JARDYJ010000008.1, read on the forward strand.
TCCAGGAAGAGAATAAAATAAATTCTTAAAAAGAAGGTGGTTTGAAGAACCTAAATATACACTAACCACCAAATTTTGGAAATTGTGGCCACTTTCGGCCATTGGGCAACGACTATACGCTCGTAACCAAAAGCTTCCGCCGTCAAAGCGAATATCACTCGTCTTTAACAATGTTATGGAAGCATTAGATTTTTTTTTTTCAAAGAGTCAAGGTCCCTTTAAATTGGGTGTTAAAGGGACAGACTGGAAATTGTAAACCTTCCATGTGCTCTCAGAGGGGCACGCGACCCATCTGATACTTTCCGTCTCCGGAACCCGAAAAAAAAAAACCCCTTTAGAATTTCCGGCTTCTCCAATGAAGCAAATTTCATGTAGGAACCAAGATCCACCATGTTTGCGGAGACCGAATTTGCAGGACTATGGTCTTCCTTGACTTGTGAATTCATTAACACCACAAAGACCATGCAACCTCACAGAGCCAGGGGCATCCCCTTAGTGCAGACATCCAAAAAACCCCCCCCAAAAAACACATACAAGTCTTCCTCTGTCTTCCGGGGGGGTCCGTGTGCCCTGGGAATGTGGAAACAGCAGCATCTTAAGTGTTTTCTAAGCAGTCAACGGTCGAATCAGCGAGAAAGTTCCTGAAACTGAGAGTCTGATGCATCCAACATGCAGCTCTGAACATCAACTTAATGCAGTAGTCAACAGGTCAAAACACAATCCCTGCAACTCCCTTTACAAACAGTAGGTGGCGCCATTGTTTTTTTTTCTGTGCAAAACAGAAGCCCCAAGCAAAAAAAATTAAAAAACAAAAAAATACATAAAATCAGATTATAAGCCATTTGAATGCACTTAATTTGTTATTTTTGGATTCAAGGTCAAATTTTGCAGGTAATTTGTAGTTTTTGCAGATAATTCGGGCCCTGGTTTATAAATTAAAATTGTGTATGGGAAAGGAAAAAAAAAGAAAAATGAATTTTAGGACCAAAGATCTTCAAAGTCTAAAACTGGAAATGGAGACACCTTTGGGCCCCTGGACTGAGTTCAAACATTGGTTTATTCCTGTAATTGGCCCCAATCTTTGAAATGTTTTAATGTCTTCAAGTGAGAAGTAGTCGCCCCCCCCCCCCCCCGGAGGAGTGGGGAGAAGAAGTTTTCTATTTAGAAATAAACCAAATATTGAACAAATTACACGTTTTTAAAGTTACAGCATCTGGTCTCCTGGGTGGAAATACTGAACTTAGTCGAGGTAGATGGCAAAAAAACATTAAAAGGAGAAAAAAAAAATAAAAAAAAAAAATCTTAAAAAAAAAAAAAAAAAAAAAAAAAGACATGGATATATACACACCGGATATATATATACACATCTTTACAGATCCCCACAATTCCTATAACCTGGAGACCTCAAGCAGCTTCATCATATCAGAAAAAAATATATAAAAATATACATCAGGCAGGAGTTTTCATATAAAAAAAAAAAAGACAAATCTCTCTTATGTACCTTATACAAGAAACATGAATTCCGTATTCAAGTGATAAAAAATTCTAAGCTCTGCTCTGTGTAACAAAGTAACAAGTTACTCTAAAGAAAGGAGACATGGATTAGTAACCAGCAATGACAGGGGATCCCATGAAAAGAATCTAAAGTTGGGTGGGAGGTGATCCCAAGCCCCTAAATCAGGGGCTTTGCTTTGGGGTGGGGGGGATGTTAAGACAAAAATTTAAACCCCCACCACTTCAAAACCACAAAAGGAAGCCTTGGGAAGTCCATGTCCTGAAGAAGGTTACCGGCTGCTGGAAGAATATTTGGCCTTAGTGATGAGATAGAGGACAATGTCTTGGTGGCCACCATAAGCTGCTATGTGCAGGGCACTCCAACCATCCCTGTTGGCCAATCTGATGTCTGCCCCAAACTTGACCAGTAGCTTCACCAGCTCCAGGTTGCCATCTATCACAGACTGGTGGAGGGCTGTCTGACCCTCTGGTCCAAAGGAGTTGACATTAAACTCACAGTTGGTCATGTTCTGCAGAAGGGACTGGAGCTCCTTGGTGTTGCCCTTCCTCACTGCCTCTTGGAAAACCCTCTGAGTGTGAGGGATGGAGCAGGTGGACATCTCTGTCTGGCTCATGGCTGGAGAAGTGGTCCAGATGGGTAAGGGACCTGCAGGGTTGGGAAGGTCCCGGTGAGCAGGGACCTGCAGGGTTCGGAAGGTCCTGGTGAGAAGGGACCTGCAGGGTTCGGAAGGTCCTGGTGAGAAGGGAACTGCAGGGTTCGGAAGGTCCTGGTGAGAAGGGACCTGCAGGGTTCGGAAGGTCCTGGTGAGAAGGGAACTGCAGGGTTCGGAAGGTTCTGGTGAGAAGAGATCCTTTGGGTTTCGTGGGTCCTGATGAGTCCTTTAGGAAAGTATCTGCCCCGATCAGGATCGGTCTCTGCGGGAATCACTTGATCCAGGAGTGATCCGTTGTCCCGGGTCGGAGGGGGGTCTCCGGTGATAGGTCCAGCTCAGTGTTCGAATTATTGTTGGTCTCTGCAGGAAGGTCTGGTCCGGGCCCGTAGTGCTCTGTTCCCGGTGCTGCTGATGCTGCCGCCGCTGTCCGCCCGGGGCTGCTGTGACTCGGACTCTGCTCCCCGGACACTGCGGCTCCTTTTAGATCGGCTGCTGATTTGCATTACAATGCTGCGCAATCCGAGCCGCTGATTGGATGCTAGCCCACGTGGGGGGCCGGCCCTGCCGCCCTCCCACCAAGTGGAACGTTGAGAATCTGGGCGTGGTCTGGGAGTTTGAGTTAGGGAGAGTGGGGAAATTTCTCACGGAAAGTCTAGGGGACCCAGGGGTGGCCCACTTCCCCTGCACCCCCAACACCCCACTCACCTGTACAGCTCCCCACTCCCCCCCAACACCCAACTTACCTGTACAGCACCCTGCTCCCCCAACACCCCACTCACCTGTACCCTGCACAGTACCCCCAAAACCCCACACCAGGCACTGTACCCAACAAAGTATCCTGCATGCCTAACACTGTGCCCCACTCACCCTACACAGCGCCCGGCACCCGGCACAGCCCACGGTTACCCCACTGATCAGGGACTCTCTGTAAGTGAAGTATGTGATCACAGGGGATAAATCATTATAAATGGGTCAGTAAAGGTTTCGCAGCCTGCGGCAGATCCGGGCACTCTGCAGGTTAAGGGGGAGACGGCGGGCAGAAGACGTCAGAAACACCTTCAATTTACCCCAACTTCCTGGGTGATAAATGCGGGGATCCGTGAACGTCCCCCAGGGCTCCCAGTCTCACCCCCAGAGAACAGATCCATCAACCCAACAAACCCCTCCGCCATAAATACCCGGCAAAACCCCAGTCTACCCGCTAGTGCCTCTATTTTGGGTGAAAAAGTAATGAAATTGTCCCATTGACTCTGCGCAATAAATATATATCTGCAGGATCACTGCGGAGGGGTCTGTCATTCCACGGGACGCAGAAAGGGGGCAGCGACAGACAGAACGCAAGCCCACCCAGCCCACAGGACCCCCTGGGCAACAACAAACTGCTCATCAAAGGGGCTATTGAACAGCAAAAGGTGCTAAAGACACCCTGTGATACCCCCCAACACACCAAACTGGTGCCATAAGGGCATTATAAAGTGGTTAACCCTTTAGACGCCGATGGAAATCCACGCTTTGAAGGCGCTGATGCAAAAAAACAGATTCAAAGAATACTTTGTCAATGTATCTCCCCCAAAATCAGATTCTATTTATATAGCGCCAGCAGAGTCCGGAGCGAAGCTGACTTATCAATATGATTAGCACACATTGAGACATACTGGCACAGGAGGAGGAGGCTTTGCTCCTAGGAGCTTGCACTCTATTAGAAACCCATTGTACTGCACTTTGGAATAAGGCGGCGCTACACAAATTACTAAATAACAGTAATAATAAACGCAACTTATTTTTGTACAGAGCAAACATTTTTGGCCAATGAGCTGCCGTCGCCAATAAACGATCGCTATTATTATGGATAAACGGTAATATTGTTGGAATTGCAGAAATAAGTTTTTTTTTCCCCTTAAAGCCAGCGTTTCTGCGGCATGGACTCCCAGCAGAGATGGTGAAGCCTGCAACGGAATGTGTGCACACAAAGTAAAACCCTGAACACAAAGGTCAAAGATTCCGGCAGCACTTTAAGTCCGATAAGGAGAGCCGGAGATGACGGGGAGCGGCCGTCGGAGATTCCGCTTTATGGTTTCTGGGTGCCGAGCTTTATTAACCATTCCGCTGCCAGAAGGACTGCAGCACGTCGCTTTTATATTGTAATAAAACGTTAGAACCGGGGAACTTCTTCTTCAAAGTTCTACATGTGGAGCAATCACCATGGCAACTAGCAGAATGTTCTGTATTCATTCTGCTGGTTGCTATAGCAATAAGACCACTTTTGAAACTTTGTGCCAGAATCGCTGGCCTCTGGCAGATAACGGGTTAACAGGACAGCGTGATGTTGGGAAATATCTCCCCGATATAACGGGGGTCCGACGTCTGCGCTGTTTTTTTTTTCCGGCTCGCGGCGAGAGCTCGTAGTAAAAGGGCAGAGGAATTTATTACACAAATCGGACGGAACCCTCCACGGCCGGCGCGTTAACAATACAAAAACCAACATGTTTATACAGTATAAATCACTATCTACGCTCGGTACTCTCTAGGATCATAAACTAGAAATAGAAGGAACTTTTACTTTACTGAGAGAGGGGTAGATAATTAGAACAGACTCCCAGCAGAGGTGGTAGAGGGTAATACAGTGAGGGGATTAAACATGCATGGGATAGACATAAGACGAGACCAACGACTGATTAAGGTTTGAGTCGTTACAGCAGGAGAAACGGGTGACTAGACGGGGGCCGGATGGGGGCCGATCAGAGTCTTTATGATGGAAACCTGCCAGTGAATCCAGTTTCAGATCGGAAACTCCATGGCCAAGGGGACCTGTCACAATCTCCCTGCGATGAGTCGGGATGCCCAGAGCACATGTTCGCGGCGCCCCCCCGCATCGTTCCCGGCCCCCACGCATCCACCCCCCGTCTCTCTAAAGCCATTGATCCGGCTGGCTAAGCCCTGGAGGCTGGGAGCAGACGGCACAACAGGACAGGCCGAGGCTTGCAACAAACGGAGGCTGCGCCGGATTCCAGCCCTGGAATGACGGGACTGTCTGCGCGTTCCTTCAGACACTGCGCACGTACGGGGACAGCGGACCTTGCGTGCTTAAATTCCTTCACTGTATTGCACTCTACCACTTGTGCTGGGAGGCCGCTCCACTCATGCACCACCCTCTCAGTAAAGAAATATTCAAATAAAACCAAACCAAACTAAATAATAAAAAGAAGGGCCCGGCTATAAATAACCCTCCTGTGACCTACGGACAGCGAGACTGCGCATGCTCTGGGATCACTCGCTGATAGGAAGGTTGGCCAGCCCTGTGGAGTTAATTGCTTGCAGAGGGATTAAGGTGACCTCAGTAACCAGATATCCGCGAGGAGAGCGAGAATACAAGGAAATTATTATTACTATTATTAATAATGCTTTTATTTTTATTATTCGTATTATTATTATTAATATTGTTATCATTTGATATCATTTTTCATATTGATTTCATTTTAATAATAATAATAAATAATAACTAAATAGTATAATTATTATTCATTAAATTAATAACAATAACAACAATATTAATGTTTATTTTTTAGTATTGACACTAAAAATAAAAACAATAATACTAATAATAATAATTACAATAAATATATAAATATCCCGTTGCTGATTACGCCGCGGCTCGGACCGCCAGGAATCGTACATTTTATAGATTATACATTTTCTACATTAGAATTTTTTTTTTTTATCAGAAATAAATGAATATTTGAAATAACGCGCTGATCGGATCAGAACCTTTCCAGCCGCGAACGCCGGATTCCGCCATTAATCGCGAGTAGACCCGATTTTCAGCCAGAAAGCGTAAATGTGTTTTGTTTTTTTTACATTTTTCTCCATTCTCAGAGGAATGGGTTTTTTTTTCGGGTTATTTTTTCCCGGGAAACGCCCCGTTTCGGGGCACCTTTTGCCGGTTGTTGCTCCAAATGTTCTTTTCTGGTTTTTGAGGCCAAACGGTTGGAGACGGCAGGCGAGGCCAAAATCAGGAGTCGGCTGGGAAGCGATTTCTCAATAAATTACATAAAATAAATGAATAAAAAATGTAGAGTTTTGGGTTTTGGTGAATTCATCGGATAGAGGGACGGCGCTGCGGAACGGGGTCACCTCGTTATGGATTCTTATTATTCTCTATTTAGCGCCAACATATTCCGCGGCGCTGTACATAGCAAAGACACATCTACACAGAGAGACACAGCAGAGCTGAGGACCAGGCCCAGGAGTTCCTGGCAGGAATGGGGGGCTCCGGGGGGCCCTGCGCATGAGCTTACAATCTATCTGGACGATTAATCACAGGGAATAAATAATATTACTTGCGTACACGAAGATGAAGGAGGGGAAGTTAATTCTCCGGCCCCTGCTGTTAGGTCGGGGGTCTCCGGTTTATCTCAATGCACCTCCCAGGTATGACTGATCTCTACTTGACCGCAGGTGAGTGATATTACGGCAATTAGTCCCTGATTTGAATACATCTGTAATCAAGCAGGTTCCATAGGTCTATAGTTGGCTTATGCAAGCTGCGGCACAGGGGCAGTTACGGAGACGCCCCTGGGTTGGTTTTTCATCAGGGGAGGAATAAATTTACATCACCAGTGAATCATAACCTATGAAGCCAATTGAGACACTTAATATCAGGTGCGGAGGCAAAAGTTTGGGGTCTTTTCACGACCCCCCCCCCCCCCCGCATAGATGGGTATTATCTAACACCGGGGCGCAGATACACGGAACAGGGTTCATTATGGTGCCAAATTTGGGGCAATCGGCAGGAACATTCCATTGGTTTCCATGGTGACTGCTCCACATGTATCTTTATATTTGGCCCATTGTAACGTTACAGAGATGCTAATGGAGCCCCCCCCCCGCTTCCTTTGAAGGATAATGAGAAAGCCATTGACTCCCCGGCGGGCGTCCGACGGGTCGCAGGGGGCTCGTTAGACACCAGGAGAAACGGAGACTGAAAAGGAGGGCTAGTGTACCCTAACTACATTATCCCTCTAGGGGGGCAGATTGGCCCTTGGTACCACTGGCAGAATCCCATTTGGTATAAAGGGCACCAGGCCATTGGGGGACGGGCATGTACTGGGGGTACGTCCCAGGAGGGCCCGGCTACTTGTTGGGGAAGAGAGGCTTTCCATGGTATTTTCACCGGGAAATCACTGGGGATGACAGGCGGCGGACAGGGATTGCAGCTTTAGAACCGGGCACCTGTGACTACTACCCATCCCCCCCCGGAGGAGCGGGCTGCGGGATCACTACTGCCCTTCATAGAGCGCGTCGAGCATCCTGGATATAATTAAATAATTATTACGTTGTATCGACGGAGCGCCAGCAGGTTCCGTAGCGCTGTTACAAAGTTACATAAAGATAATAATATACAACGTTCAGCAGCTCCACCAATCAGATTCAGTGCATTGGATCGGCGGAGGTGCCATCGATCCGGTCTGGGGTAATCCTGCGCGCGGGGGGGGGGGGATTCTTCGGTTCCCACGGCCGTGCCATTTCACACGTGGCCCTCAAAGGGTTAAGCCCTTTAACTCTCTTCCTGCGGCTACGGCTGCCAAGACACCTGACTCACAGACCGCAGCAGAGAGAGCGTCAGCTCCTGGAGCCACACCAAAGGCTGGCAGGGGAGGGGCGGGGCTGGCCGCTGCCAATCAGCTGGTGGTGCTGGACCAAGATGAAACAGGAGAAGGCGTGGCCTCCACTTAATTCATTAAGATGGGTAGAGGAGCGTGGGAACAGAGAGAGCGTTACTTCCCAGCACTGACTAATATAAAAGAGACAGAGAGGAGAGACACGGGGTGGAGACTCAGGAGGGGAGCAGAAAAAATACTAAAAAACACAAAACAGGCTGCTTGGGGCAGGGCAGACCACCAGGTAACATGTAAAAAGCAGAGAATCTGCTAACAAGTGCAAGCTTTTGGGACCAGGGAGCCCATCATAAACATGAAATCACCCGGCTGCCTTTTTCCTGCCTCTTCTGTAAAATTCACTGAATTGATTAATTCTATCAAATCTCTGGGAGATAATAAAGGGGTTAATAATAAAACATTTCCTCTGGGTAATATAAGCGATAGCCCGTTACATGTGGACGCCTGTGGGCTGTATGACATCACGCCCGGTCCCTGGCACAGGTCATGCGCTTTCACTACTTGTACAGCGCCACGGAATATGACAGCGCTATATAAATAACAATCACGATGAAATCCATTCTCGCTATAAACGTCACCCCGGGGGAAAGCAGAACCCCAACTAATCTTAGGGAGCAACCTAAAATCGTGTGCTTGTGGCCGGCTGAGCGTCATGGGAGTTGTAGTTCTGTAGACGCTGAAGAGCTGCTTGTGTCACCTGTCCTGTTTTAATGGCGGTCCTGGTGGCCCAACGAGCCCACGAACCAAGGCGTGGACTGATCTACCGGTCCTCACGCATCGCTAGTACACCTGTACAGGGTACCGCAGAGGGGTGCTTGGCAATGCCACCCAGCAGCCAACGGGTTAATGTCTCCCACACTGGAGGGGGCTGTATGGGTTCTGTGAATAGAAGTTCAAAATCCATGCGCGACTGCAGCGGCTCGCTGAGCGCCTCCCTGGTAGGAGAAGTGCGGCTCGCTGCGGTTACCGGAGGGGGGGGGGGGCGCGATTCGCTGGGGCGAGCTTCCTCTATAACCCCCTTCCCAGGAAACGTTAACCCCCGCACTGCGGCGACGGATGCTTCCGCAACGCAGAGGGCAGCCTGACACCCACGCAGGGACTGGAGGCAAAATGTGCACGAAAACACCCCCTACGCACCCCCAAATAACCACAAGAGCAGGGAACCCAAGCTGGCCCTTTAAATCTGGACGCCTATACATTATACATAGCACGGGGCGCAAGGGGTTAAAATAACATGCTTCCATGACATACGTTCCACGTTCTTACCATCTCCTGATTTTTGTGTTTGTGAATGAGTGACCGACAGTCCATTCAGCCCAGATTTAATAATCATTTAGAAAAGTAAAAAAAAAAAAAATACAGGTAAAAAAACTGAATAAGCAGTAGATTAAAAGCTTAAAATACAGTATTGGGGGGGGTCAAAATACACGGCAAATGAAGTCATTGGGGGGGGGGCAGCGTTCCAAAGATTTTGTCCAACATTCCTCCCGGCGTAAGGGATTCAGATCATGTTGGAAATTTAACTTTTTTTCACCGTATAGTTAAACATTTGTGATTTCCCAAAGAAAAAAGAAATTCTGGTATAAATATATTTAGCACGAATCCCACAAGCAAACGATTGGACCTAATAAAATAAATCGGGTTACGGAGACGTCCCGCAGCAAACATCTCAGCAGAAATAGATCCTTGACACGATTATCTTTTATAGAAATGGTTTCATCGGCCTCGTCGAGAAACCCCTAGAGAGCTCCTCCCCCGAGGACCGGTAGAAATACTCGCCGGTGTCCTGCAGGACCTCTCTGAACTGCGAGACCACTCGCCCGAAGTGGGACCCTTCCCAGAAAACCTTCCCGCACCGGCTGCAGCAGAAGAAAAGTTCCACCTTGTCCAGAAGTCCGGCGGGCAGAGACTCCAGCTGGAGGGAAGCCCCGCTGGGCAGCGCCAGGGAGTCCGCCGAAAGGCCCAGCTCCTTCATCCACTCCGCGTTCCGGTTATCGGGCGACCCCTGGGGGAGGCAGAAACGGTCTGAATCCGCGGGACCTGTAGGCGCAGGAGGAAACGTGAATGGTATCGTCATACAAACCCTCTCCGCTTACACGGGGGACGGTTCTCGAGGAACCGTGAAGTGGTCAAACTCAACTAACGAGCTGTACTTACAGGGGTTATCAGAGGGGAAGATGTTTGGTGAAAACCTGAATCCTTATTCCCAATATTAAGTGCCACCAAATGGTTCCACGGCGGAAAACGAGCCAATGGCTCCAGAATGAGCCCCCCTGACCCGCTTCCGCCCGTGAGCCGAGAGGCTGGCGGTGCTGCGAGAGGTGTTAGACGCGCGTTTCTTGGGCAACACTCAACGTTCTTCTGAAACGCAGCCGAGTCTTTAATCGCCGACGGCACCTTTTATTGGGTCAACATGGAAGAAGATGACCTCTTCGGCACCCTGACGGCGTCTAAAGGCTGTTTCATGGGCTGCTACTTTGTGGCAAGAGAGGACTCAAGAAGTGAAACATTGGCCCTAATGCCCTAAATCCCCACTGTATCCATTTCTTTTTTTTGTTCATGGAATTTCAGACAGACGGCTACAATCTTCCCTTAATATTTTCTAGCAGCAAACGAGCCAATATTTGGAACCCGTGTAAAGTAACGGCCCTAATGTTTTATTGCAGGCCAGCCGCAGAGCCGTCTGGAACAATCCCCAGCGAGACTGCAAAACTCTTCAAAGACGCGCATGGAGCCAGTAAAAGGTTGCCGCTCCGAGCAGCACATGTGTTGGGGTCACTTCAGGCCCCTCCTGGAGGTTACTGCAGATGGCATACGTGCCAAGAGTCTCAGGCCATTAAAGATCTTTTTAAAAAGTCCTGGCTTTCTCAGGCAGAAGACGCCAACAATGTGCCAGCAAAAATGGGCAAAATGACCGGGCTGTCATCACATACAACAGAGACAGAGGTTGGGCCAACAATGACCCTCTTCTTCTTGCCTCCTGCTACCCCATGGAGCTGTAAGCTGAAGCTTGGCCCTGGTGGTCCTGCAAGCTTAGCGAGACCCAATGGACCAACGCGGGACGAACGTCCTAGAAGATGCTCGGCCAAACTCCAGATCCACGTCTTCTGCAGGACCACTCGTACGTTTTAGGCTTTCCAATGCACCGCACAGTGCTCTGGTGATATAAGGGTTAATCCTTATATCGAGTACCAGACAAACCCCCTGGAATCCACGGCCCCTGGTGCACCCCACCAGAGCTCCCACCAGGCCACGGATCTGCCGCCCCTGACCTCACGCGGGGAGCCGCGATACGCCGGCTCCTCTCTCTCTCCTCTAAAAGCATTTGCAAGAAAAACTTTGGGAAGCGGCCAAGTGGATAAAGCGAGAAGTATTGTTCCACGGCGGCCTATTGTTTTTTGACCTTTTGCACACTTAAAGGAATGTTTGGTATTTGACCCCCCCCCCCATCCCGGACGGTCCCTGAATGGGTCAGACTGCAACATCACAGGGTGACAGAGCCCAGCGGCCGGCTCCGGGGTTTATCCGGGACCCTGTATGATAATAACGCTCCGCGAGCCCCGCTCCGGATCCCCTGCGCGGCCGCGAGAACGGAGATCTCAGCTGTTTGCCTGCAAACCCCTAGCCAGATAACGCAGCGGCCAAGGATCTAGGGCCCCTGGTTGAGGGTAGGGACTAAGTCAGGGGCCACGGTGTGCGTTCCAGGGTTGTGCACGTCAGCAGATGATCGCGGTGAAGTATTGGACTGTGATTTGGTAACAAAGTGACATCATAACTCGTAAAGCTGTAACTACCAGCTCCTTTTATACAACGTTCTTTGACACAAAATAATCCAGAGAATAAACTGACGGCGAGAAGAGAAAAAGATTTGTTGGGGGGGGGGGCTCGGGATGTTTTGGGATCTGCTGATCTCTCATACAACCTTTTATCATTCAACTTCAAAGAGGGTCCGGAGGAAGAGACGTGGAAGTGTTCAATGGGGGCTTCTCAGGGTTCCCCGCCCCGGACCCTCCACCAGCATTCTTTTTAAGGTCTTCGAGATGCTTTTTTTGCCCAAAAATAGAATAGAAAAAAAGAAAGAAAGAAAGAAAGAAAAAAAAAAAAAAAAAAAGAGCCGGACCCCAATCGTTTAAATGTCACCCAGGCACCTTTTAAAAATACTGGCCTACATAGCACAGAAATAAAAAGGGGAGGAAAAAATAAAAGAATGGACAGAAATAACAAAAACTCCCCTTCTGAGCTCTTAGGATTTCCCACCAAGATATTATGTATGAAGCTGAAAACCAGCTGTGCCGATGCCCAACGAGGAGACGAGGCGGACATCCCTGGGGCAGATCCGCAGCCCGAGATACCCCCATCAGCCATAGACAATAATGACGCAATTTATGGAAGCTGGTTTCACGCTGCGCATGGGCTGTATGGGTGGTAGATACAGAGTAACGACCTGCATTAAATCATCCGTTTTGGTGGCTCTTATAACAGGACTTCATTAAGCAACTTGGACTGAACCGAGACCCTCCTGAGACCTCCGCCGGTAGCCACTCCGGGGAGAGCGGGACGGAGAACGCAAACTCTTCTCATCAGGCACTCGCCAGCGCGGTTTGCTTTCCCGGTCGGGTCCCCCATTGATAATTAGAGCTGGTTAATTGGTTATTTTGTTGTTAATTAAGAAGCTCGTCTGTAATTCCAGAGGTCGGGGCTGTTTAAAAATCCCTCATCACAGCCCCCCCATCTCTATCCAATGAAACGTTTAATGGGAATAGTTCTAAGTTAAGCTGTCAGGGGGTTCACATTAGGACCCTCATGTTTCTTCACAACCGGGAGTCTCGCCCCCCAAACCGGAATATCACCGGCAAAGTCAGAACACCCATCACCCGCGTAAACTAACCAATAAAACCACCACCATCACACTGTGACCCCGACGCATTTCACAGTCAATACGCAACAGTCCCTCCACTATACACAGGGGCTTATTTACTAATAAAAAAATGTTGTATTTACAGCAAAAGAAAAGATATCAGCCAGTAATTATTTGTGCCGATTCCCCCAATAAAAGAACCAACAACCTCAAAGTAAAAATCTAAGTCCTGACGCTGCCCAAAAAAAAAAAATCTCTATTCTGCGTCATTGTAAAAATAAAAAAAGAATGTTTATTTTAACAAACGCGGTCTGTGTGAGAACCTGTATCACGGAATGCAGACCCAAAATAACACATTCTGAGAAATGTCTCTTCTGCCCCTCAGGCGAGACGGCAAGTGGCACTTGGGAGATGAAGGATCGCTGGTTAAAAAAAGATACGATGGGAAATACCTGAAGAATTACTCTCTGCTGCGGGCTGGGGGTGAGAAACTCTCCGGGTTGTGTTACCCAGGGTAACCGCGATCTGCCCCAAAGGGCAAGGACAGGGGGACAGGGGGGCAGGGGACAGAAGGGGAGGCGATCACCTAAACTAGGTTTTGGTTACTGGGGCATCAGCCTCCTGTGTAGCAGGGGTATATGGATGGTCCTGGCCGGTACTTTGGGGGTATAATATGCAGAGGGTCAACCCGCTATGTGTTGCCCCCATGCCCGACTCATTCGGCCAATCGGGAAGCACGGACGTTGAGTTCGTAAATGTTAAAGAAAACGCGGCTGACGTGGAGGACGAGCGCAGGTTAACGCGCCTCGGCGATTGGCCTTTGAAAAGGACTCGGAGGAAGTGGCAGGGAGATAAGGAAGAAAGGAGAGGGGGAGGGCGACTGGAAGAGGTGAGGGAGAAAGACATCTCGGAGAGGCACACCTTGACTCCCAGGCAAACCGCCTGCCTTTCTCACACTCAGAATAAACAGCAAAGGGGGGAGGGGGGCAGATCACATCAAAACGCACCCTTTCCTGTCCTCTAAGGGCAACTTCCTGAAGTGGAAGCATTTAGAAACGCAACCTGTAATCTTACGCACGCATACGGAACTTCACCTTGTACTGACCTTCAGTTCTCTCACCTATATAATGAACGTAATTACAGGAGAGAGAGAAGCCCGTCCACCCTTTGGCTGCCGGGAGAGCGTGGCTTTCTGGCGTGCTACGGGCTTCCACGTCAGAGGAAAGGGTTAAGCTGCCGGAACACAGATTCCTTTATAGTCTGTCCGTGCTCCTAGCGTGCTCTGCGTGTGATTACTGGGTGAAGAAGCTGCCGTACTGGAAAGTGCCATGATGTATAGAGCAAAGCAGTCGGGCCGACGGGAGACTAACACCCCTTACCCCTTTCTCCATACTTGCTTCCTCTCTGGCTTGAGTTATCTTCTTTGACAACTCTAGAACTCTCAGTTCTAGATTGAGGACAGTGATTAATGTCAATGAGGTCTCATTAAAGAAGATACATTGTACACATAGAACCCAGTCATTAACATGGTTGGGGGAAGCCACAAATCATTTCATGGTTATTTCAGAACGCTACGACACCCCCACTGCTTGGCAGAGAAGCTGACACTTTGTTTACCCCTCTGCCCTCACCTTTGGCCTCGTTGGCGTCCTCCAAGTAACCGTGAAGTTTCATCAGTTCTTTCATGCGTTCTTGGGAGATGTGCAGGTATTTGTTACAGTTACACACCTGAAAAAAAGGACAGGAACAGGGTAAGAACGGGAGGGTAATATAAAGGCGCCCCTCTTTCCTGCCCCCCATATAAAGAGAGCCACATCAGCTCAGAGACCCTAGCAGACTCCACCTGGGACCTAAACGCTGCTAATCGACGCAGACTATATATTTTTATAATGAACCAAATCTTTCCACATCAAAAAAAAGTTTCTTCCAAAAGTTTTTTAAAAATGTTTAATACACAGTCCAGTATTTGATGAAATCCTAAAAACCAGGTGTATTTCCCTCCCCGTTACTAGCAGCGGTTGGGTGTTGTAATGTGTGTTGGGTTTGCAAATCGGGAAGTACAAAGAACTCTTAACTGGACCCTGCCGTGGACGAGAGTGAAATGACCCCTTAATCTACCGTCATCTTTGGGTGATCAGTAAAGGCAACGCCAGCCCCGTCACGGATCGCTCAGTGTTTGGACTTTATACATCCAGCCTGACACATAAACACGGAATAAAATCCAGCTCAGGTTCCAACCGGCACTGGGAGCCTGGAACCGGGGCCCGGGACTCTGGGAGCAGAGAGGACTGTTTATATTCAACAAGGAAAAGAGCCCAGGTCAAGCCTTCTATGGCTCTCTGTCTCTACTCCCGATCCCCGCGCCGCTCTCTGTCTACTCCTGATCCCCGCGCCGCTCTCTGTCTCTACTCCCGATCCCCGCGCCGCTCTCTGTCTCTACTCCCGATCCCCGCGCCGCTCTCTGTCTACTCCCGATCCCCGCGCCGCTCTCTGTCTACTCCTGATCCCCGCGCCGCTCTCTGTCTCTACTCCCGATCCCCGCGCCGCTCTCTGTCTCTACTCCCGATCCCCGCGCCGCTCTCTGTCTACTCCCGATCCCCGCGCCGCTCTCTGTCTCTACTCCCGATCCCCGCGCCGCTCTCTGTCTACTCCCGATCCCCGCGCCGCTCTCTGTCTCTACTCCCGATCCCCGCGCCGCTCTCTGTCTACTCCTGATCCCCGCGCCGCTCTCTGTCTCTACTCCCGATCCCCGCGCCGCTCTCTGTCTACTCCCGATCCCCGCGCCGCTCTCTGTCTCTACTCCCGATCCCCGCGCCGCTCTCTGTCTACTCCTGATCCCCGCGCCGCTCTCTGTCTCTACTCCCGATCCCCGCGCCGCTCTCTGTCTACTCCCGATCCCCGCGCCGCTCTCTGTCTCTACTCCCGATC
Source organism: Spea hammondii (assembly GCA_029215755.1). NCBI lineage: Eukaryota > Metazoa > Chordata > Amphibia > Anura > Pelobatidae > Spea > Spea hammondii. The sequence goes on from JARDYJ010000008.1 coordinate 45,199,019, forward strand.
CCCGCGCCGCTCTCTGTCTCTACTCCCGATCCCTGCGCCGCTCTCTGTCTACTCCCGATCCCCGCGCCGCTCTCTGTCTACTCCCGATCCCCGCGCCGCTCTCTGTCTACTCCTGATCCCCGCGCCGCTCTCTGTCTCTACTCCCGATCCCCGCGCCGCTCTCTGTCTCTACTCCCGATCCCCGCGCCGCTCTCTGTCTACTCCTGATCCCCGCGCCGCTCTCTGTCTACTCCCGATCCCCGCGCCGCTCTCTGTCTACTCCCGATCCCCGCGCCGCTCTCTGTCTCTACTCCCGATCCCCGCGCCGCTCTCTGTCTCTACTCCCGATCCCCGCGCCGCTCTCTGTCTACTCCCGATCCCCGCGCCGCTCTCTGTCTCTACTCCCGATCCCCGCGCCGCTCTCTGTCTCTACTCCCGATCCCCGCGCCGCTCTCTGTCTCTACTCCTGATCCCCGCGCCGCTCTCTGTCTACTCCCGATCCCCGCGCCGCTCTCTGTCTACTCCCGATCCCCGCGCCGCTCTCTGTCTCTACTCCCGATCCCCGCGCCGCTCTCTGTCTCTACTCCCGATCCCCGCGCCGCTCTCTGTCTCTACTACCGATCCCCGCGCTGCTATCTGTGGCAAAGGTGGGGAAGTGGCAACGCTACCGCGCATGGGGCAGCTGTTGGATAATACAGCACTGGTTAGTCACTCCGTGGTGGTATTTATGGTGTGGCTCTGCGTGTATCACTCCGTGGTGGTTTTTATGGTGTGGCTCTGCATGGCGGGGGGTATACTATGTTAGCATTAATGGCGCTGAGACGGGTGCGTGCGTCACATGGCGGCGTCTTCATTCTGTGTGCACTTGTTCTGTACGGATATGAAGAGCGTGAGACGATGTGAGCGCGCCCCACAGCGATATATCCAGCTCCCTGGGAACAAAAGAGGGGGAAGAAAAACCGGTTCTTCTATGGAAGGTGTGGGGAAGCCCGGGGGGGGGGGGCACGTCGTGGGCTGCGGGGAAGGAGCGGGGAGTTTTTGAGGGGTGCGCCTTCCAAAGGTACACGCGGAACGGCTAAAATATAACCCTTTGGGGTGCGAAATTCCAGGTAGCCATCTCCTTACGACCGACTGATAACACACCGGGCGCCCACCTACCCCTGAGACTCCCAGTAACTACTACCCTGCTTTTCTACCAGACATCAAACGAGGCGGCTCGCATTACAGTTATTTATCTCTTGGGCAAACAGCCATGTGCGACGTCTTTATGCGCTGCAGACGGGCTTCTGACGGGCTTCTGATTTATGAGCCAAAAGTCTGGCTGGGATTATGAGATTTGTAGCCCACCATAACCATTACCCCTAACTTTCCATGCTGCCCCACAGGGGGGTAGTTAAGGTTGTCCGGGGCGGGGAGGGGGGGTATGTTTTATACCCCTGGGTCTTTATTTCCAGCAGACCTTTCCCTTCCATTCTCTAATACCCAGCAGGGGGATGTGGGGGCAGATAGGGGCAGGGGTGGGGGGTGAATGGGGACATCACACACAGGATGTGGGAATTCCTATCCTTTTGTCATTTCAAAACCTCAGAAGCCCCCTGTGAAAGGGCAGGGGACGCGTAAAAGCGTGTGGGGGTGGGGAGGTCGATGTGGATACCCCAGCCCCGGAGTCTTCAATCAGCGTGATTAGAAACCCTATTAACCTTTTAAGCGCCGGCTAAAAACCAGGCACCTCCCGCACGTTCAGAGGGTTAAACATTCGTCTAACCTGTCGATCTCTGCTCTCAAAACCAGAAAGTTTATCCCAAAATTTTTTTTTCACTTCTGGAATTCACCTGGTGACTGACGGCGAAAAGCCGCGCGTCAAAAAGAAATCCTGTAATGTGATAGAAACACTCGGCGGCCGGCGTTAACGTTACGGAATGTGCTCGGAAATGTCAAACCTTTATCGCCATTCGAGCGGAAAAAGAAGAATGAAATCTTCCTTCTCGTGAATTCGAGCCTCTGTTTGCACAGGGATTATATTGTTATTATTATATGTATATTATTATTATTATATGTATTATTATTTATTATTATATATATCAGGGTTCTTATTTATTACATCGCACACCCAATGGCAGTTAAGCAGACCCAAGATTCCATCTCCCATTGGCTGCTCTCCGACCCAACAAGTTATTATTTTGATCCTGAAAAATGTATCAGGAAAGTTTTCAAACAAATGTTTTCTTTTTGATACTTTGTTTCTGTGGCCGAACGAGGCTTTCCGGCTGAACATTAATGTGCCGCTTACCCCCCCCGGGGTGAGAAGTCCAGGTCTGGGACCCCCGTGGGAACCCGCTTGGCCTCCTGCTGCCTGGGGCACCTTCTCCAGGCAGCCTGTTCCAGACACACAGAGGTCTCTCCGCTCGCTGGATGAGACAGTGACGAAGTGTTCTCGTCCCCGGCTGCCAAGGAGTTAATGGACTCCATGAAACGCGCTACTGTATTTCTGGCAGGGACGGAACTAACAAAGGAGACTTGGCAGGGAAGAGGAGTCCCCGGGGAAAAGGTGTTAAATGCCTCCTTCCCGGGGTGTGAGGAACCAAACTGCCCCCCTTCATTGGGAAGGGACACGGCTCTGGCGTTTCTCACATCCAGCCCGGGGACAGGAGTCCTTTTCACGAGAGTCCCCGCTGTTTGTTCCCAGGAGCGAGGAGCGATAACGGGAGGCCACCTGGGGATCCAGAAGCCTCCGACATTAACTCCATCGCAGCCAAGGGCCCCTCACACAGGAACAAACCAGACCCTGGCCCACGGGAACAAACCGGACCCTGGCCCACGGGACCAAACCGGACCCTGGCCCACGGGACCAAACCGGACCCTGGCCCACGGGAACAAACCGGACCCTGGCCCACGGGACCAAACCGGACCCTGGCCCACGGGACCAAACCGGACCCTGGCCCACGGGAACAAACCGGACCCTGGCCCACGGGACCAAACCGGACCCTGGCCCACGGGAACAAACCGGACCCTGGCCCACGCGACCAAACCGGACCCTGGCCCACGGGACCAAACCGGACCCTGGCCCACGGGAACAAACCGGACCCTGGCCCACGGGACCAAACCGGACCCTGGCCCACGGGAACAAACCGGACCCTGGCCCACGGGACACACGTCAGATATTCTGAAAGTGCCCTAAAGCAATGGCCGGGTTTATACACAAACTAACCCAACGCCAGTCAATTACACTAACTGCCCCTCCACACTCTCCCAAGCGGAGTCATTCCAATGGGGGATCATCTTAAACTCAGACTGGCATGAGGTCGATCAGCCGGTCCAGCGGGTTGCAGCAGTAACTCCTCATCACGCATGGCATTTAAACCCTCAGTGACATCATATATATAACTAGTTACATCACTTAGCAAGAAGGGAACAGAAACGCATGCAGAGAGACAGCTCGGTTGTGGGGGCCGAACCCCTCTGGTTAGCGAGCAGATCCCACCAAACGCAGTCCTGTAATCTGGTTTTGAATAGCAATGTGAAATTAGATTGTAAACCCACGTGTTAATGTCATTGTCAGTTTTAACGTTATTCTTCACTCTTCCTTATTGCAACAGCACTACGGACTCTGCCGGCACCATAGAAATAAAAAAGGTCATGTACCAATTTAAGAGCATAAAATAAAACGTTGTCTTTTGTGGGCGAGTCGGATTATCGGCAGCGAGCGGACTATTCGGAGTTCGCCTTTTGTGACATTTTGAGATTCCTCAGGAAAGAAAAGTTTGCTGAGTCTCCATTTGTCTCCGAGGGGCAGCGGGATCACGGAGCCCCCCGGGGGGTTTTTTCAGGCTGCTCAGACCATATGTACCTTGTGTAACATCGTATCCTAAGGCCAAGGGAAGGAGGGCTCAAATTGCTTTATTGCGCGTCTTTCTAAAGGAACCATTTGGGATTCTCAAGAGAATGAAAATTCTCGCATTTGCCCCTGAAATGGCTTTAATTCTCTGTCCCGTCATTAAAATCTCTTCATCGAAACGTTCACAGCTCGGTGACAAAGTATCACGCGGCCCAAAAACAGGTGATTCGGGACAAATTGCTCCCGACGGCGACAGGTGGAGGAGGAGAAGGGGGGCTCGTCCCGGATCCGGCCTCGTCTTCACACCTTCTCTTTATTATGCGACGGCCTTGGAGGAAGAGGGAATGAAAAGAAGGCGGTGGGAAAGCGAGGACGTCTGAGTCTCCGGAAGAGGCAACATTTGGCATCTTAATTATCACACAAACGCGTACCCTCCGGCACCGGCACCGGCACCGCTCTGAAGCCCACATTTCACACAAAGAATGAGCTTAAGGGGCAGCTGTAACTCTCCTGCGCTCCCCTCTTTTTCTCTCTGATCTTTATCTTTTCTCCTGTCTTTCTATCTTTTTTTTATCTTTTCTCCTGTCTTTCTATCTTTTTTATCTTTTCTCCTGTCTTTTCTTCTTTCTCCCTCCAGCTTTTTTTCCCAGCTCCTGCCCCACCATGATTTTTATAATCCTTCCTGCCCCTCCACCAGCCTTTCTTTCCTTTTGTGACCGTTTTTGATTGCCCCCCCCCTCCCTTTAGCGTTAGCCAAGACACCGGTCACACCAGCCAAAGGATAGAGGATACGGAACTGTGGGGGGATCACACCGAGGTACCCCTCTATAGTTTAAGCCCCTGCACTGGGTAAACAGAATAAAAAGCCAGAGTAAGAGGGGGAATTACCGAGCCGGGGGCTGACAGATTGCTCCACACACGGAAGCACTGGCCACGCTTGCCTGCGAGGCTAACAAACTACAGAATTATTTACTTAAACTAAAGGAAGCGGAGATCCTAATTCCTTCATAAATACCCCCAGCAGCACTTAACCACAGGAGTGAAGCCAAGCTCCCGGCACGCGCTCCGACTGTCTGCAGGATTTGGGTAAATGAGTTACATATGAAGCCGTGTTAACCAGGACAGGAGCTCAGACGGGGCCGGCGTCCTCCGACGCGGAGACTCCCAGGAGGCGGCTGGGAATTACACTCCATCGGCTGGGATACAGCGGAGTCTCAACTCACACTAGATTCATAAAACACGCCACAGTCACGTGTGATACAATGTCGCAGGAGGGGAACGTCTTGATAATTCTAGATAGGAATCTAATGAAGAATATGGGGGGGGTGTAAAAACAAAAGTCAGGGGGTCAGTGCTGGATTTGAGGAAATACATGTGGACTTGTGGGCACATGGAGTGTACTCCCAGCAGAGGTGGTAGAGGCCAATACATTAGGATACCTGGAGCAGGGAAAAAGTCCAGACTAAAGGAATCAGAAGGAACAATGAAGCCTGCCGGGGCGTCTTATCCGGGCCGCCATACTGCGTTCTTTTGGATTAATTAAAAATGTTGTTGCTTTTGTAATAAAGTGTTTGCATCATTCCACATTCAGCCATCATACGGCGCTAATGCCGGGGGATCTGCCGGGGTCTCTGGGATGGTATTAAAAGAATTCTATTATAAACCGATCACTAGTGGAGAAAACAGACCTGGAGTAGTTGTTTTGGGGGGTCACTTGTATCCCCCGGGAATGGAGTCTGGTGTTGGGAGGTGGGTTATGGCCCCTGATTTCCTGCTGAGCAGATGACTCCAATACTGTCACCTTTTACGGTTTCATCTAAAGCTCCTGACTGTTTAACGGCAGCTTGGGTCCCGCGATAGATAACTCCGTGTCACACAGATCAGGGGCCGGGAATCTGATCATAATCTCCATGGGAAATCCCAGGACGGGAGAGCAGCATTCCTGGAGGGGCCGGGTTCACACAGAACCAGGGCAATGAAAAGGTTAACGGGAGTAACTGTAAATGAGGGGGAAAAAAGGAGAAAAAGGGGTTAATGGAGGGGGGGGGAGCTCCCGGGGGACTCACAATACCCCACAAGGTCTGCTCAGGATTCTGGGTGGTCAGCTTTTCACGGCTTTGTCCTGACCAAGCGAACAGAACTACAAGGAGTGAGTGACGGGAGGGTAACGGGGTAATCGGAGAGGCAAATGCATGCGCAGAAACATGCCGGAGACAAATAAAAACCCTAACCCTAAAAAATAACACGGATGAGATCGTCGGCAGGTTACGGCTTCTTTCAGAGCCATTTTGACGACCCCAAGGGCAGCTTTGGGGGCCGTTAATATACCTATCAGGGGGAGACTGGCTACCAACGACAAGGGGCTTCGATTTACGGCCCCCCTATTGCGCTACGGTTACGGGACATGTTTTTATATTTCGGACTGTAAGCTCTGCAGGGCAGAGACCTCGTCTCCTGCTGTATTCATACCTATCATACCCCAATCATAATGTCGGTCCGTTATAAAACTGCCTCTAATGCATACACAGCTAACTCCGCCATAAAAGATTCGATTAACCCTTTCTCTTAGTAGCCTGCCGGCCACTGAAAGCTCTTCACGGCGGCCGCGGTTTAAACGTGATTCAGACGGGTGACATTCAACACCTTGTTGGGATTAAACAGCCAAATTTGTCATTTTTTCCTGACACCGATGAAAGGGATGAGATGATGACTGCTTTTAAGTTTAAAGTCACTTCCATTATAACCCCCCCCCCCCCCCCGAGTCTGTGGCCCCCAGCTGTGGGATGGAAGACGGAGCAAACAGCGTTTTCATCACCTGAGCATCTCCGGAGCGACAGCTCGCCCTTTCATCTTTCACACCAAAGAAACGTTTTGTTTTTAGAGTTTGGCGTGTACCCCGGGACTGGCTCCGTCTTGTAGATGGATGTTTAAAGAGCCGAGAAGCGCCGGTTCACTTGCAGCTGAAATGCTCGGAACTGACGCAGAACGCAAACACTGAGCCGTCAATCACAGGTCGTACTTTATCTGCCCCAGAAGAGCTCATTATACCCCCCCCCCCCGGAGAATCACTGAGCGCTAAACAAACAGGACCGGGTAATTCTACCACCAACAGAAAACCGTGATAAATCCCGCAGTTTTTGTTCCATTATCTACAAAGTGATATTTGCGCATTCCGCATTCGGAATGTTGATGAATAATCGCCAAAACCTGAGCGGGCTGCGGTAACAAAGTCAACGAGGGCAAAATATTTACGCATAAATGCATTTTCTGGCTAAAATTTTTTTTTCTGTATTTAACTATTTCTTGACCAGGAAGCTCCTGAGTGTCCCGAGACACCCAAGCGTGACGAGAGTGAAGCTCTGTGACGGCTCCCATTATCTCCGGAGCGGAGCCGGAAGCCAGGGTGCGACCGGCGACTCGGAGAGCGGATCTTCCGGTCCCCCACCTGGGGAGAAAGTCCTGCGTGTCACGCGGACCCCGGTCCGCTGGCCATCATCACCACAAAGCCACACACCACAAAGGACAGGACTGGCCCCAGGGGCCCTTAATGGCAGAGTTCCATTTAGACAAAGAATTCATCAAACCAAAATCCCTCTTTTTATTTTTTTTTGCCGAAAGGATCTGGTAACGTGCAGCAGGTTGGAGGGGCGGATAGACAGGCGTACCTGACGGACAGGGAATCGCTTTACGGCGTCGGGGAGAGGCAGTTTTTAGGTAGTCGGAGAGGCGAGACCCCTGTACCGGGAGCGGTGGGCGCACGGCTCCTAAGCACCACGCACCGCATGTCCCGATCATTATGCGTTAAGTCAGGAAGTTCCCAGGACCAGGCGAATGGTAAAGATTTCCCAGCAGCCTATACACGTTACATGCATGTAATTATAATGCGTAGAAAAATGCAGCCCCCCGGTGCAGCTGGTGATCCTGGGTCCGATATTCTAGCGCTGGGGATTGTGGGTATCGTATTGATTTACTATGTACACACTGTGGGAGAATGAAGTACCCTCTTACATCCAAAAGAAGTGGGGAGGTGACTCTCGAGGACAATGGCTCATCTGCATCACAAAGGGGCTACAGACCAGCCCCGTGAAAAGAGCCCTCATTGTCTGTCCTGACCCCGGGGCGACGGAGGCCTCCTAACCCTCACACGTCTCTACCGGCACCTCCAACTCCATAAACCGTGGGAGATTCTCACAATCGGTGCCGAGTGGCGTCCATGGAAGGAGGCATCTTCTGGGTTCCAGCCTTTTCTGGATCTTCTCTATTAAGTGATAGAAAGTTTGATCTCGAGCGGCTATTAACGTATTAGGCAGGCGAGCCGGCCCTTTCTGTGGCTTGGAGTCGTTTATCGGTGTAGGTGAAGTATAAGCCACGGGTGGTGACTTTATGGTCTCCGGCATGGCACTAGGTCGCCGGGCCGCGGATGCCACTCTTGGGCAGCACAGTCAGTGTTAAGAAGTAAATAATTCCTACCGATGACGAAAAACACTTCCTGCCGCACAAGGGCAGCCCACCTCCCTCCAGCCCTCCTTCCATGGATGGTCCACGGCTACTTCTGCCACTGTTTCTCCAGATGTGGTCTTCACCTTTCTTCTAGAGCCACGGCTTTTATCTGCTCACATTCCTCTCTTCTAACTCCGGAAACATCCACATTCCGCTGGAGACGCAGCCCCCCAGTGCCCAACTTCTGATGTGTATCTGAAGAAGAGGTCACTGAGGTCCATCTTTCTCCCGAGGTGGGGTTTTTGCGCATGGAGTGGGGATTCCACCACGAAGTCAGTGGGTTAATGGGACCGTGGCATCTCATTCCTGATGGAACTTTACGTTTCTGGAAAGCAATGATATTAAATAACATAAAACATAACACCCCCCCCCCCCCCATGTCGGTCTACGCTCTAGAGAGCAAACAAGTGCCTGCACTCTAAAAATCCACCTGTTATCAAGCAGGGGCATCACAATGCATGCCTTGTAAGAGTTAAAAGCTACTCCATGCTAGCAGGACAATGAGTTTTGATCCATTAGCAGTAAGGCACCTTACCCTGTGTGTGTGGAAGGTGTTAAATGCCAGCATGGATGGTGGGGAGCGGAGGCTCGAGAGGGCTGTTGTGTAAGCGGATAGGGCACTGGAGTGATACGGCCCCATGGGAGTGCACTGTGAGAACCTGCTGCCGGAGACTCACTGTGGGAAAGTCGGAGGATGGGCAGACGACGCGGTCGCAGGCACAGACCGGGCCGCAAACGGTTAAACTGGGAGGGGTGAGAAAAAAAGCCGCAGGTGCCGTGAGAGCGGGCGAGATCCCCGCAGATAAGGATCCTTCTCATGACATCAGCGACGTAACAGGTGCTGCTATACGGAGGAACGCTAAAAACAAAGAGGCTCCTTCCGGCTCCCGCAGACACCGCTCTTCTCACTGCAACTATAAAAAAACAACAAAAAACCCCAAAAACCTGCAGAATACAAAAAAAATTAAAATAAAAGAAGAAGCCGGAGATTTTGAGCCGAGGGAAGTCACTGAAATCAACGGGGTTACCGGTAAAGTTTAAAGGGTCTGGTAACCTACCCACCAGACTACCTACATTATTATTATTTATCGGTTTATGTCGCCCACGTACACCACAGCGCTGTACAACGGGTTTAACAATTACTGCATCAAGGATTTCAACTTACAGCAGCAAAAAATGACCCTGCTCCCAGGAGCTTACAATCTAGAAGGTATTCTATGTTTTGGGCGCTGAATATTTTCCCGCGATACAGTATCGCTGTAAGAACCTGCAGGATCTCCCGGGACGTGCAGTAAATGCCCCGATCCACCGATCTGCCGCCATGTCACCCGCCCCTGGGCAAAGTCGAGGTAATCAGACAAACACGCATCTGCTTAGGGCCCTTGCGGTCTGGGGGCCCCATCAGAGCCCCCGAATTCTGCCAATCAAATGGTGGGACTGGGTTTAGTCTGGCTCTCCAAGCTACGGCTGATACCCGAAGCCTTAAATGCACGGCTGGGCCTCCCCTCCTGGTTGTCCCCCCACAGCTGCAGCACATCTGGCTTTCACCGCGGGGTCTAGACTTCTAATTTGAGAAGCAGGAGCCCCCTGAGCCCCGAGGAGCTCCAACGCCAAACACTAGGAAGAGATCCACTGCGCCGGCATCTGCATCACAGCCTAAAGCGGCGCAATATATACCGCTGGCCCGCAGAGCTTGCGATCAGGGACGGGAAGGACTCCTGCTGCGTGTCATGGCCGCCGCCGGATCCCTGACTCTCACAGCCTTCCCGGGAGCAGAGAGGATTCCCACGGGGAGGGGGCCCTGTATCCAGTTACCACAAAGCCATTCAGGGCCCCTGGGAATCTCTGCTCCAGACGGGGCAGGATGGCGATGCCGCTACCTGCTGCATCCAAACAGGGAGCCGCTCGCGCTCGTTAGATTGCAAGCTCCTAAGCACCGGGTTGCCTGTTATTCCGAAGTGCAGTATAACTGCAACAGGTGCAATAGTGCCGGTCCCTGGAAACTGGCATCTGCCCTCGTGCCCAAACACATTATCCCAATCCAGCTTGGATCGTACTTTGCATTAGTGGCCAGGGTTTTTTTGGGGTTTTTTTTTTGAAAGGCCCATACCTGCCCGCACTCCGCACAATCCATAATTGCTGGGCCGTTAGATTGCTAGCCTTTAGGGTTCCCACAGCCTTCAAGGAGCAGGTGGAAACCCCACCGTGCCCCGCCTACAAACTGCATGGTCCGTACTTGCCGCACAGTTAGATTGCTAGCCTTTAGGGTTCCCGTGGCAGGTTTTCACCCCATACTCCATCCAAGCTCCCTCTCGGGCACCTTTGTGTGGCCGCTCTCCTCCCTCCTGTTTATTTCTGTGCCATGCACTCCTGCCCTCTCCCCCCCCCGTCCGTCCCCCATCCCTGGCTTCCACCCCCCTCTGTGTGAATTAAGCTTCTCAGTGCATTATGACGGCAAACAGGATGGTCTACAAATAGCCGAGGGAGAGCGGAGCGCAGGGAACCCTGCCGGCTGCCAGTTCACACCGGCCCCCTGATGGCTCCATCAGCCTCCCATAGGAGCCCGTGGACTCTGACCCAGGCCAGCCAGAGGTCCCTAATTAACCTCTTCAGCCTCTAACTGCCCCGCTCCATGGCAAATCAGAGCTTATGGAAAGCGGAGATAGTCTGCGGGAATAAAAAAAAAAAAGTCAAATGCCCATTAAACGGGAATCCAGCCGTGTGATGATGGCGTGTGAATCCGCACACATGGGTTAACCCTCCGACTCCCAGACAGCCCACCGATGCGCTTCGGGTTTCTGTGTGTGGCACCCGTTATATGTTATGTTATATTTTTTGGGGGCTGCATTAATATATTTGGATCAATTGGAACATTTTTGGGCTGTAATCGCCTGCCGCAGGTTTTTAAGTATATGGGAAATCTGTAACAAGGTATTTAGTAGTTCTGCCCCAGCACGGCGGCTCGCGCAGGTTGTCCCGTGGCTAGCGATGGTTACTTGGGGATGTCCGAGGCACTGAAAGGGTGAATTGAACGAAATATGCCAGGGGAATACGAAACCAGGGGTCAACGCGCCTTAACCCCTTACTGCCAGGGAGGGGGGGCTGTGAAAGCAGAGGTACCGTGTCCGATTTCACGAAACCCAACACCTGCTGAACTCAGACAAAAGCTGGATCCCCCCCCCCAAGAACCGCCGTGGCATCTCCCCCTTATGGAATTTAAAGCCATCATTAAATGTTTTATGTTAAATAAAGTAAAGCCCCCCCCCCACCCGGGTTTAAAACCCCAGAGGGTAACGGCAGAGCAGACAAGTGCCTGCACAAATCCACCTGTGCTCAAGCAGGGATTTCATCCCCCCCCCCCAACAAAACCGCCTGCCATGCACGCTGGGATGACGGACTCCGTGACCCGCGTATATTTACTAAACCCGGCAGCCGAAGCCTGAAAACGTTACAGAATAATATCGAGCGCCGGCTACAGGCTGGGATCCTTTGACAGCTGCGCATGAATATAGGGCTCTATATATATTTATCGCTGTATATACCGCAGACAGACCACAAGCCAATAATCTCACTTGTTACCGAGCGCCGATAACCCAACTCCTTTGGTTTGGGAAGAAACGGGGATTATTCCTGCTGGGAGCCCCCCCGCCTCCCCTACTGTATATTCCGCGCATGTAAATTCAGTCCAGAAGGAACATCTTCCCACGGGCTCCGGGGCAGCACGAATCTACCACCCCGGCCAGCGACGGAAGAGGAAGCCCCCTCCCTGGGAAAAAACCCCGTTCCACTTCTCATTGGGGACGGGGGTAATAACCTCCCGGGAATCTCTCGAAGCGCCGGGGGGGGGGGGGGGGCGGTGATGAATAGCCCGGCAGACACGCCGGCACATCGCCTGTGGCTTTAGGCACGGCTGCCAGTTCGGAAATTATTTTTCTATATTCATCATAAATTAATAAAAGCGTATAATTCAATATTATTATAGAAATACAGATTACCGGCACAGCCCCGGGAATAATGATTAAAGAAATATATATATTATATACATATTATATATTTCTATCCAGCTCTAGGGTTGGAAAAGCAAGGGCATCAATTTAATTTTGGCAAGAATTTTATCACAAGCTGCTCGAGGATCATGGGAATTATAGTTTAAAACCAGGGGCCAAAGCTAAGGACTGTGCCCAGAAATCCGCTACTCATGACAGGTATGGCTGGAGGTGTTTGCAACACGAATCATTTCATACCCAAGGGTAGTGAATGCACGGACTGGTTCCAGCGCAGATGGTAATAGCGGATTCTAGTAACAGCCATGTAAACGGTCTGAAGTTTAAATAAAATAACGCATATAAATAAAATAGTCGTTTGATTCCCAGATAATTGGGGTGTCTCCTGGCTTCCCCACCTTGCTGGGACCACCGAGGCTCAGTGGAGGGATAACGGCCGAATACTCCCTGGTGATGCATTAACCCCTTGGGTGGCTCGGTGTAGTGGAGGTATGAGTCGTCTCCCCGGCCGAGGAAGTCGGTATTGTGCTCGTGTTACGCTCTCGGCTTCGTGGTGAGGATTTCTGTGTGCTGCGGGCAATCTATTATTTCACACGAGGTGTGGGACCCCGATCCCAGCCGCCGGTAACACAAATCGCTGTGCGCCGCCAACTGACGCATCATGGGAAACGTCGGTCACGTCAGGCTCCTTACTGAGGCACCCAAAGGGTTAATGACGAGCATAAAACCCGATAGAGACATTCCTAGGAAGACGTTTTACCGGCACGAGACGATACATCTCCCAATTCATCCGCGGATCACTTTCACGATCACATCGTTATTATTCCCCGTCACGGAAACATTCCAAAAGTACAGAACTTTAGACAAAAACCCGTTTCTGCTTAAAATGAATACATTGTAACCATAAAGCGATACCCTCGCCGCCGACGTCACCCCAAAGACGCTTACCTGGATGTGAAGCGGCTTAAACGGTGTGTCGCGTTCCTCGTTAAACGCTTTACAAGACTTTTACGAGAAATCCGCACGCAATGTAACTTCTCGCATCTTGCGCCCGGCTTTCTTCTGATTGGCTGCCTCACTTTTTAAATAATACAGTTTTCTACGGGCCGATAGAAAAGGGGCTTTTAAGTGGCAATACAGAAATAATTGCGGTAATATTTTAAGCGCAATTCTTTAGTTATTCAGATTTTGCCGTTTTTATGGAGATCCGACTGGCTAACAGTTTTTGCTTTTATTTTTTTTATTTTTTTATGTTGAACACGATATAATTTTATTGGGAATGGCGTCTAAATGCATGTCCATAAAGTGAAACCTTTTATGAAATCATGCCAGTTCTTTGGACTTCTGTAAACAATAGATGTCTAAGGATATATATCTATATATTATATATATATAATATATATATATATATATATATATATAATACACTATATATTATATATATATATATAATACACAATATATATTATATATATATATATATATATAATACACAATATATATTATATATATATATATATATAATACACAATATATATTATATATATATATATATATATAATACACAATATATATTATATATATATATATATATATAATACACAATATATATTATATATATATAATATATATATATAATACACAATATATATTATATATATATATATATATATATAATACACAATATATATTATATATATATATATATATAATACACAATATATATTATATATATATATATATATATAATACACAATATATATTATATATATATATATATATATATAATACACAATATATATTATATATATATATATATATAATACACAATATATATTATATATATATATATATAATACACAATATATATTATATATATATATATATATATATAATACACAATATATATTATATTATATATATATATATATATATAATACACAATATATATTATATATATATATATATATATAATACACAATATATATTATATATATATATATATATAATACACAATATATATTATATATATATATATATATAATACACAATATATATTATATATATATATATATATAATACACAAATATATATTATATATATATATAATACACAATATATATTATATATATATATAATACACAATATATATTATATATATATATATATAATACACAATATATATTATATATATATATATATAATACACAATATATATTATATAAATATATATATATATATATATAATACACAATATATATTATATATATATATATATATATATATAATACACAATAATATATTATATATATATATATATATATATATATATAATACACAATATATATTATATATATATATATATAATACACAATATATATTATATATATATATATATATATATATATAATACACAATATATATTATATATATATATATATATATATATAATACACAATATATATTATATATATATATATATATATATAATACACAATATATATTATATATATATATATATATATATAATACACAATATATATTATATATATATATATATATAATACACAATATATATTATATATAATACACAATATATATTATATATATATATATAATATATATAAATTGTTATTATTATTATATTATTTATATAGTCTGACAAGACTAAGACAAACTAATGCATATATGTATATACATACACCCATTATATACACACATATATGATATAGATGCTTGGTTTAATCGGGATGGAACGGCACCATTAGAAAGGGTGGCTCTTTTTTTCCCAAGGCTCCGTGGGAACCGTCGGCTTTTTGGATTTTCCAGCAGAGGCTGGGAAGATAAGGATTGGTCTTGAAGGCAAGAGCGGCTCTTTCTCCCACTGCATGGAGACGATGTCAGCAACTCAAAGCCTCATTAGCTGATAGGACCCGAGCGACTGAGCAGCATCTAATAGGAGGGTAATTGAGGTCCAGGGCTGGGAACGCAGACGAGAAAGGGGACAATTATGACTCTCAGCGCTTTCTCGCCCGTGACGTCCAGCCACCTCCGAAGAAGGGTTTTTTGGCATCTGTGATTCGGACCTCAATGGGCAAATTAGAGGTGGCGGCATGAATGGGGTGGAAATAAAGGGGACATTGATTAAGTCATACTTCCCACAGCTACGTCATGTCCTTAGCTGCTACATGTCACCCGCCGGGCGTACCGAGGTCAAACGATGGGGAGCGGGATCAAATCATTTTACCGCATGCGCGATTATTCCGTATTGGACTTTTGGAAACGTTGCCTCAATCACCCGACGTTTTCACGACTAAACTCTTAAATCTGTGTTTGTCCAAATATACAAAAAGTAACAAGAAGCATTAGACTTAGGAGCGTATATCGGTAATAATTGTGTAACGTTAACACAATGTCATTTTTAGCGTATTTTTGAAAGTAATGAAACGCAGTGAAGGGCGACTCCCCGCGGCTGGCGGTTTCAGGACTGAGCGCTCTGGGTATCGGGGCAGGGATGGCGCAGGGCAGTTTTTCCAGCCCCCGGTCCTGTAAGGAGTCCCCGGCTCCCACGGGCTTCTTTTGTGCCTCTTGTGACCCAGCAAATTCTGAGTGTGGGAACCAAGTCCTTTGGGAGAGCCCGGGCTGCTCTCGGGGTCTCGCTGACGGACAAAAGTGAAGCAGAGAAAGAGACAGCGAGGAGGAGGCCGGGTCTGGGAACCGGCGCGGAGAGATGATGCCTCCATGGCAGAGGAGAAAAGGTGCCCGCTGCAGACGGGCCAATTAACCCTGAGATGGGAATGGAACCGCTGTCTGAGGGGGCGCACGTTTAGATTTAATAAAATCTGATCAGAAAAACTCGAGCCGTAATTCGTAACAGGAGGAGAGGTTCCTGTACCCGCTGTAGGGAGAGGCAGGTGTTCCTGTACCCGCTGTAGGGCGAGGCGGGTGTTCCTGTACCCGCTGTAGGGCGAGGCGGGTGTTCCTGTACCCGCTGTAGGGAGAGGCGGGTGTTCCTGTACCCGCTGTAGGGAGAGGCGGGTGTTCCTGTACCCGCTGTAGGGAGAGGCGGGTGTTCCTGTACCCGCTGTAGGGAGAGGCGAGTGTTCCTGTACCCGCTGTAGGGAGAGGCAGGTGTTCCTGTACCCGCTGGAGGGAGAGGCGGGTGTTCCTGTACCCGCTGTAGGGAGAGGCGGGTGTTCCTGTACCCGCTGTAGGGCGAGGCGGGTGTTCCTGTACCTGCTGTAGGGAGAGGCGGGTGTTCCTGTACCCGCTGTAGGGAGAGGCGGGTGTTCCTGTACCCGCTGTAGGGAGAGGCGGGTGTTCCTGTACCCGCTGTAGGGAGAGGCGAGTGTTCCTGTACCCGCTGTAGGGAGAGGCAGGTGTTCCTGTACCCGCTGGAGGGAGAGGCGGGTGTTCCTGTACCCGCTGTAGGGAGAGGCGGGTGTTCCTGTACCCGCTGTAGGGAGAGGCGGGTGTTCCTGTACCCGCTGTAGGGAGAGGCGGGTGTTCCTGTACCCGCTGGAGGGAGAGGCGGGTGTTCCTGTACCCGTTGTAGGGAGAGGCGGGTGTTCCTGTACCCGCTGTAGGGAGACGCGGGTGTTCCTGTACCCGCTGTAGGGAGAGGCGGGTGTCCCTGTACCCGCTGTAGGGAGAGGCGGGTGTCCCTGTACCTGTTGTAGGGAGAGGCGGGTGTTCCTGTACCCGTTGTAGGGAGAGGCGGGTGTCCCTGTACCCGTTGTAGGGAGAGGCGGGTGTTCCTGTACCTGCTGTAGGGAGAGGCGGGTGTCCCTGTACCCGCTGTAGGGAGAGGCGGGTGTTCCTAGGCCTAGGTAATATCATCATTAATGGAAATTCCTAGCAGATCTGCACCGGGGTGGCACGTCAGTGATATGGGTAGTTTTGGCAGCAGCCATGTACATCTCTAACGCTCGATTAGGCTTTGCCTTTTCCCCCATCGCGCACTAGAAGGAAGGTGAAGACGGGAAATCGGGCAGACGGGGTCAGTGCGGAGCGAACCCCCCGTATCGGCCATCGCTGGGTCACCCAGTGCAGAGTTACAGGAGGCTTCATGCTGAATTTTCCCGGCACATTCACGATTAGTCATGGGAACCCCGCAGCCCATCACGGATAGCCTGTGTGTGCCAGACGCCACCAGCACCTCGCTCTGAGAATGGCTCGCGGGAGCCGTGTTCCCACACACTGCCCTCCTGTTTGAGCTCTGCGCCGGCAGTATACTCGGCTCCCGCTCTGGGCAGTGCGCGCCCGACAGCCGCTCTCACATTCCGCTCATTCCAACGCAATTATTGTATTAGGTTTAGACAGCGCAGCAAGTCCGTGCAGATCAGGTCTCAGACGCGCTGCGGATCCGCAACTTAAAACAATTATCTGCCATGCAGGAGACACGGAGAGCGCAAAGACGCTGCGAGCAACACGGGGGGATTCAGACCCTCGGCTGCCAGTAATAGCTCGGGAACGGTTTACCAAACCGCGCATGGCCGCCGGGCTGGAATCTGAGACACCGACAGGTAGAAGCCCCCCTTGGGGTTAAACTACCTCTCCCATCATTCGGAGTAAATGCCTAACGTGGTGCCATGAAAGCTACAGTTTACCAAAAACTTATTAGGACCCCCTTATTATATGGAGGCGGAAGAACCAACATGGAAAATATTCCCAAAGGAAACATATATAAAAAAATAAAATTATTATTAATCAAAATAATAGCAGCCATATCTCAGTTACAGCCCGATCGGTTTAAATGCAAGGTATTCTGGGGTCATCATTATTATAATTCTTATTATAATTCTTATTCATTGTTTTATATAGTTCCCTGAAATAATCAGATCCCGACGGAATCATTTCTCTCTCTGTCTCTCTCGCAGACTCGCTTGGAAAACAACCCTTTCTTCCTTTGGATTTCCGAACGTCATCGATAATACGAAGCAGTTCGCGCGGCGATGTGCCGGCCGCACACCCACAGCCTTTGTGCTATTTTTTCCTGTATGTGATAAGAGATTTTCCCAGGCTGACAAACTCCAGGAATGTGGAAGCCGCTTTCTGGAGCTCTCCGATAGATAAATACACGCTCGGCTCCCACCTAAGTACCAGCCGGAGCCCGGGCCCCGAGGTATTCACGTATACATTAAGCGGACAGCGGGTCACTGACCCCACGGGTCTGCTCTTATGCCGCCCGTACAATGGAACGAAATAAACGGGAGCGGAACGCGCGGCATTCACGCATGAAGTATTTTAACAAATTCCGAGCCCTTTTTAAAAATTCTACTAAAAAATGGGAAATAGATCCCAAAATTTTTTTTTATTAAGGACCGACCGTGTCCAAGCGCTTCATGGGGAGAACGTCACCCGCGGTCAAAGTCTTGAGACTACAACCCCACCGACAGTCTGCAAGATCCCAAGAACCCGCTTTGGAGACCTCAAGTCTTCCTCCCAAAAAATATCCATGTTTTGTATTAAAAGAGTCCAAAAAGTGACGCGGCCGCGAAACAGGACACTGGAAACCCTGCCGCCTAGCCTGAGGAGCTCAGATAATCCGAAAGTTACATTGGGGGTTATTTAGATAGGATGGGGGTAAATTGGCTTTATATAAATGGTAATGAAAAGACCTTGAGTTCTCAGTGCCTGCAGAACTCAAGGTCTAGGATTCATCCTCATGTTGCGCAACATCCTCCACTCTGTGCCGCAACGTCCACAAATCCAGTAATTATAGCAGAATTGTCCATTTCTCAAAAATCCGGCGTGCCGCTCGCCTGGAACCTGCTCTACTTTTCACACCTTGGTTGTGATTTGAACATTTTACGTCTTCCGTGTGGCTCGCGGGAATCTTTCTTCTCGCCTACTTTGCGTTGGGTTCGTGGCTAACCATTTGGCTGCTTCCATTTGTGAACTGGGTATTTTACCCGACGCGGGTGTCGGGCCGTCAGCTTTTAATGGTTCAGGCACGAGACATCGGCGTGAGAGAGAGAAAGTGAGATAAAGGCGAGGAATATAAGAGGCTGGTATTCATAACCCGCCAGCATGCAGATAATGGCTCTGTCACCACTGATGTCATCTCAGGGATCCCAAAATAGGTTTCCCAACGTTCTGGTGGGAAACTCTCGTCCGTCCGCGAGCCGCCCGCTCTCCTAAAGGTCCCATCCAAATAAGGCTCTCGAGAGGAAACAGAGTTAAAAGACTACATAATCCCCCTGGGAGAACGGAGACTCTCAGCTCCTGACTCGGGGAAAGTGGGGAGTTTGTGACAAGTCGCTTATTTTACCGAGGTCAGAGGATACGAAATGACAAGGAAGTGGACACTTCTCACGGCAGGTGACAGGCGGAAGCTACAAAAGGGGGTTAGATTTTTAAAGAATACGGTGGGATTGTTGGTCACGTTTGTTCTAAAATGGGGTTGTTTTTTTCCGCATTCCATCACCTGCCCAAAATGATCGAAAAAGTAACATCAGGTGGAAAGTTAGCGTAATTGTGTAGAAGAACCAGGACCGGCCGGGAAAAGAACAAAGAGATAGGACATCAAACAGCGGGAAGCGTAAGACGTTCGGAGACGCTGCCAACTCAACGGCACGGAAAGGCTCCCCGGAAACCCGGAAAAGGTGCCGACTGCCCAGGTTTGCCCTCCGGCAGGTAGACGGGAGCGAGCAGACGGGTCGGTGAAATATTGACTGACATGCAAGGTTGAATGGGATCCCAGCCAAACAGGAGGGACACGGCCATGCTGTATACTCAGTGCCACTTGTTTGCATTACACTCATTAAAAGGGGAGGACTGAGATTGAGCAAACACATTTGTTTGGATGTCAAAGGCGCAGGGGAGAGGCCCTTGGGCTCCGAGCCCTTCTCTCCCTCCCTGATATTAGATCACGTCTCCAGTTTTTTTATGACAGGCCACCTCTTCTGTGAACCCGTCTAACAATGGTGAGCGAGGGCTTTACACGGTGTCATTAATCTGTTCCGGGTGCAGCTCACAGGCCACAGCGGAACGCACAGCCGCTTCTGGCACCGACGTGGGAGCAGCTCAAACAGCGGCCGTTCCGCGGGCAGCCAAAGAGACGGCACTTCACAGAAGCCATCAAAACACATCCAGATCCATCGGGTGCACGGATACCAACCAATGGCTGGGTCTGTTGGTAAACCGACCCAGTAGCCCTGGCCTCGTTCAGCCTCGCTCCATCCATTAAGCTTAGTTATTGTCGCTCGTTTGAAATTAGTAGGGAGTGCGCATAACGGCACCCTGGGTGTTAGATGACCCTCTTAGAAGTTCATTCTGTAATGGACCAAAACACCAAAAAAAAGTAGAGTAAGTCTCGTTACACAGGGTCGAGGTCTCTTCTGGTACGACCACCGGTGGCCTGACCTGTACCCAAGAGACATCCTTCCTCCATGTCATTTATATTTCAGGATAACCCTGAATGAGGTGCAGCTATAATTGTGATATAATATATGTAAAGTGATGCATGAGGGGGGTACACAGGAGCTGACACTCTCCGGCGGCTACAAGTGATGGAAATAGAGCTGAGATAGTAAAGTTCTCCCGGCCGACAGTTTGGGATTATACAGGGTTCTGTGATCAATTCCTGATCTGATAGCTCGAGATCAATGAGGGGTCCCTGCGGCAGATTAACAGGAGGCCTGGGTTCAGCTAACAAACACATCTTTGCCACACCTGGACCTCCTAGCGCTTGCGTGAGACCCAGCATGGCTAATAGAGTGCTAGCTCTGCATCCTAATTTCATCTCCTCTTAGCATACATTGCGCTCCGGTCTTCGGTACGTGGGCCCAAGCAGGTGAATAATACAGTAAAGTACGAAAGCAAAGGTAGCACATGGAGTAGCAGCGAGTATCCGGCTCAGAGATCCCCTTTTCCCAGCCATTCAGGAAGTGACAAGAGTCTTGGTGACCCTGATAAAGGGTTAATCTGATGTGTGCGGCGGTTCTGTGGGAAATCTCTTTTTCGAGGGCACTGCTTGCCTCTCCAGGATATTTTCCCATTCCATTTATATCAGGGGCAGCCCTGGGGTCCCGGTTTTCCAACCGATTAAGGCTCACTTGACGAATGACCCCTCTGCAGCGCACGACTTAACCTTTTACTGGCCGCGGTGACGTGCGAAGCCGCAGTGTGCACTGCCGAGCTGGGCGGTCGGGCAAGGAAGCGGTTAATCGCGAATATGGGGACAGAGTCACGGATGCCGTTGCGTGTTCCAAACCAAATAACCCCATGTATGTCATAGTCCTTCTAGTTATAGAGATAACTAGATAACCTAATAGATTGTAAGCTCCTGGGAGCAGGGCCCTTCTGTACCAGTCTGTCTCAACATGTGTTATTCTTACTGTCAAAGCTGCATATTGTTAATATTATCATTATTGTTCGTTTTAAATTCATTTGTAACAGCGCTACATGTTATGCTGGCGGTCTACAATTTAATTGTAAGCTCCTTGAAACAGATCTCCGTTCTGATTGGTATAATGCTGCCCAAGCCCTGTTCTTATTGGTTAAATGCTGCCCTATACTCTAAATCACGTTCCTCCTCATAGTTGGTTAAGAGCGGCACTGCGCCTTTCTGTCGGGAAGGGGTTAATGCCGGCAGCGCCCCTGTCTCGCAGGGAAGGGGTAACCCAGCTTTATTTCCTTGTAGTCTATACATTCTCGGGCCCCGTCTCGCGTCACTCAGTAACACAAAGGTT
This sequence comes from Spea hammondii, assembly GCA_029215755.1. Taxonomy (NCBI): domain Eukaryota; kingdom Metazoa; phylum Chordata; class Amphibia; order Anura; family Pelobatidae; genus Spea; species Spea hammondii. Next base: position 45,221,032 of record JARDYJ010000008.1, read on the forward strand.
AACGGCTGCCATTGTCCTCTTATCACTGATTTTATCGCGATTATTTTTAATCATTACTATTTTGTTTTTGCCCTTTCCACAGGAAAAGAGAAAAATCCCAGAAGCCCCTCGAGGCCGCCGCTGTCTGTACGCAACTCTCAGCAACCAAACACAGCCAAGCCGTCTCACGGTCTCCCCTCTTCTCGTTATACTTCACCCAAAACAGCCCTGGAGAGGGGCGGAGTCACGCAGACAAAATGGCTCCCTCCGTCAGCAGATTCCTCACTATAAAAACGTATAAAAAAAAAAATACTCGGCGCTCATAAATTATAACGGGAACCACAAGACCCTTTTACATGAAGCTAAATGGGGCAGTTACCCGAGGCTGCAAGCCCAAGAAGGCTCCACAAGTGTCTGTCTGCAAAATAAACAATGAAAACGTGAGTTTCTTCATAGAAGTTTGAGATGAGTTAAAAAATAACTTCAACCCAAAAATATTAATTTGACTGCTCAACACGTGGAGAGCTCAGTAAGAACTTAAGCTCAACAGGGAAAATGCACTTGAAGACCAAGTAGATTGCCAACGTGAGACTGGGTGACCAACTTGACACAAGTCAACAGAAAACTGGGTCACACTGGGTCAAGTTGGTCACCCAGTTCCATGCTGTCAATCGACTTGGTCTTCAAGTGCACTTCTCCTGTTGAGTTTCAGCTCTGATTGAAGTCTCCATCTGTTGACGAGTAAAATTATTGTTCTTGGAATTAATTTATTTTTCAACGTAACTCAACAGTAACTCAACTTTTTATGATAGACAAGTTTCAGGTGGCTTAGTCGAGTTGTGTTGAGTGGTTTATGTTGGCTCCTGGCCATGGAGACTATCTGAAGTTCCCTGATGGTTCCCTGATAACCTCCTTTTAGCTTCTGGGGCTCAGATGGGAAGAAGCTGCCTCTCTATCTGCGCAGACCCCACACCTCCTACAACCTCTGCTCCACTTACAGAGCCTCACGCCAGGCTTCTTCACACAAGAAGGAAGCAGGTCGAGTCGCCAAAGGTGGAAAATCTTCTACAAAACCTTTAGTTCCTGATCCTCTTTAAGATCCTCTTTGGACTTATTATCTAAACGCCCCTCAAACAAGTAACGTTCCATTTCACTTCGTTCTTTGTTCTCCAGGACATCCTCGAAAGACGCCTCAATGTATTCTTCCTTTGAAATAAATATTCTGCTCTATGGTAAGGGCGCCGCGGAGTAAGTGCGTTACGGGGCAGCCCCGTCCATGCGCTGGGCTGCTGTTCGCTCCGTATAGACCCCCAGGGCTTGTGGCTGTTTTCCTAGAACCTGAGAAGACGCTGACAGGTAGTGGGGATTAGGTAAACCCGTCGAGCCGGAAAACACATTTCTGGATGAGGGCCAGTCAGGTAACACACCCCTGCCTGCTCTCCGAGGACGGAGTCTACAAGCCCGGCGCGCCGTCACTCCCATGTGGGGAATGCGTTCAAGAATTCAGGGAATTGCACCGCCAGACGGTGCGCGACCTGCAGCTACGAAGCTCTGCCGGCTGCACGGGGCGCAGGTGGAGAGGGCCACGCGGGGGGACGCTCCCTCACGGCTATGAAGTGTACAACGCTGAACAACACTCCTGTGAACTTTCACGGGAAGAGGCCAACGTTAGACTCATAAATCTCGCAGTGAAGGGCGCGACCGATCGTACAACCTGCGCGACATCGCCACCCTGCGAAACTCTATTCCCACGCCGCGGAAGCCGCAGTATTAAATAAACCCAGAGAAACAAGTTTAAAGCACGCATTTCGATGCAAGACCATACCAGTCCACCGTACCAACTCTGCTAGAACGCCCCTCCACGCAGCCACCGCTCTTACACAATTACGCGTTTTCTCTGCCATTATACAATATACCAAGTGACCACGTCCAAACCTCCAAAAATTAAACCCAACGCACAGAGCTCTGGAATATGTTGCTGATACAGGGGAAGGATTAGCGTCGATGCAGCCAATAAATGGAACATATGAGAATCTATCCCCATTGACACAAACAGACGGGGCTACACCTGCCGGCTCTTCAAGAGGAACAGGATACTCTCTGATTAATTCGATAAGACAGAGATCCTGACGTGTGGCCACAGGATCGGGGGAGAGGATGACACCTGGAGCTTACTCACCTGTTCCCTTACCTCACCCCAGCGCTAACAACCCACGCCCCGGGGCACCGAGCCGAACAAAGTCAGGGAATATCCCCAAACTGTACCTTCTCCAACATGAAGACTGCAGCACAGACCGCTGTGACGTCTCCTGCGGGTATATGACATCATGTACATTATATATTTATTAAAAAATAGGTCAGGTTAGAAACGGACGTTGCCGGTTTTTTATAGCTTTACGATTTCCATTCAGAGCTATAAACGTTTCACCCCGCGGTGAAGGAACTGGACGGAGACGGCCTGAAGAACAGGAACGGTAAAGCCCAGGTGCGACTGGCTCCAAGAATCTGCTTCATCGATCGCATCAAATGCAGCGAAACGCGCGGGAATCCATCGCATACCGCGTCGGTCCTACAGGCAAAGCTTTAACCCTTCAGAAACCAGACCTTTAATGTAAATGGGACCTTGGCCAACGCTTCCTAGCTGCTCTTAACAGATCGTTAAACTCATTAGCATTGATGGCCAGGTGTTAAAGTGGATTGTAATCTCTCTATGGCTCCTGATATCTGTTTTAAAGAGCTTACAATTAATTTAAGCAACCTAAGTCTTGCCTCCATCCACTCCCAGGATTCCTTAGTAAAAACCACATCTTCTTTCACATTAAATAGGGGGCAGTGGACGCCGTGTTACCCATTAGTGTTGAGGACCCGATCGCGTTGACCATCTGTCGGTGTAAGCGTGTGGACGCGGTGGTGGCTGGAGCGTCCGTGTGGGATAGCGTGTGTGTCTGGGTGACAGCCTGCCTGTGGGTAGCCCAGCACGGCATGGTGTCTGTGTTTGTAAAGGAAGCCGTTTGTAGTGGTGTTGTGTGACAGCATGTCCGTCAGGACGTGGAGGAAGCTGCACCGCGGCCCCCCGGCCCATCCGTCCGCCCGAGCCTCCCCTCCAGCTGCTGAGCATCAGGCGCAGTGTTTATTTACAAACTTCCGACGAAGGCCGGGAAACGAGCAGGCGTTAACGGGCGGAAGAGCCCCACCAGGAAGCACGAGGCTTGGATGAGAGAAGAGGATATCCCCCGACAGAGCTCCGCCTGGACCAGCGTGGAACAGGTCATGTTGGGGGCTTACAGGTCGGGTGAGAGCAGGACCTCCGGCCAGATCATGCCTCTGCCGGGCGGCTCTGCATACGTGTAACGACGTGCAGTCAGGATATTATCCTTCATGGTGCGCAAACCCCCATCGAGCCACATGTTCCCGGAGCCCAGTCCGGTGTATGAAAAAGACGGGGAACTCAACAAGTCGAGAATCTACGCTGAAGGCGGCTACCTGATCCCCAAACAGATTCCCTCCTCCCTGGACCATGACGGTGCGTTTCAGTGCCCAACCTCAAGGACACGTCCGGTGACCGATACATTCCGTGTGGCCAACACCGGCTAGAAAAGGGCATATTGTGGCCAATAAAGAAAACGAACAGAAGCTGGGTTATTAAAAGCCTCTTCACTCCGTTCTAAGCAAAGTTGCCCAGATCATGACATCACTATGACATCAGAAGAGCTATTGGTGGAGCGTCGGCCTCCCCCACGCACTTCACACTGGAGGAGCTGATAGTGTTACATGATGTGATCACAAACCTAACGGTGTGCGCTCCGGATCTACGTCTGCATCTCATCCATCCCCATAAATAATTCACCCCCCCCAGCCAACAAACGAGCCGACTTCACGCCTTTGGCTCCTGGGAGAAATGATGTCATCGAAATATCTTTCATCGCGCTGAGAGGTTTAATGACATAAGTGGAAAATTATGCAGGATGAGAACGAAACCGCCATTTAAATAATAATTATTTAAACGTTTATACGGCGCTGACACGTTTATTGGGGGACACCGCGGAACCCCGAACCCCCGGCACGCTTCCAGTCTCGGTTTCTTACGCTTTCTGAGTGTCTTGAGTGGGTCAATATACAAAATATTAAAAAAATGTGCCTGACCAAGACAGGTGCATGCTGGGAAATGATTTGTTCCTGCACAACAGGGGCGATAGAAGTGAGTTATTGAAACGTCTTGAAACTTTGTAACACAGAAAGTTACGAGTTTCTCCCGCTGTAACGACTCAAACCTTAATCAGTCGTTGATCTCGTCTTAGATTCAGGAGCCGTATGTCTATCCCATGCATGTTTAATACCCTCACTGTATTACCCTCTACCACTTCTGCTGGGAGGCTGTTCCACTGATCTACTACTTCCTTACGTTACACCTTAAGGACACATTAATAAAACAGGCTGCTTGGGGAACTTTTAAATAAATAAGTCTGTAGAATAATGAATACAAGACCAGAGCTGAAATCACACGGGAGGAAGAAACGGCCTAAGAGGGGAAGCCGAAAGGAAGCGAGAAGGAATCCAAACAGAGCAGAGGGGGCCGCAGGCGGATGTCTCGGGCCTCTGGATACTCTCCTCTAACAGGGTTCACATCTCCTGGAAGCCCAGAACCCGCTTGCTTCCTGCCGGCCGGCGCTGATCATCATCTCTCGGAGAGAAACTGAGCACAAAGGGGTCTCAGAACGCGAGGGGCCCGGAGGAAGCGCCTGCACCGGCTGACGTACTTCTTATTGTGTCTGGCCCAGGCTGCTCTCACGGTTCCTGAATTTGGGCCAAAAGCTTCAGAAAGAATTAACCTTGAGCTGTGGTTTTTCCCAGCGATTGGGGGGGCAGAGTGGGCCAGAAGCAGCGAACTGGGGCGGAAATACCCCCCCACACCATACACACACGGTGACGAGGTTTAGGAGGGGCGTCCGTTCCAAGGTGTTTTAATTATTTTGCATTAAAAAAGAGTAAACAAGTAACCGTCAGAAAGTCAAAGTCTCTCCGTAGAGATAAAGCTGCCAAGAATATCCGGATTTCCCAGAAAAACAAGAGCAGCGCCAGAGAGCTCGAAATTCCCATCGCGAGACCGATGTGCGGGCAACAGACGGGTCCCGGTACCCGGGCACGGGGGGTAGGGGCAGGTCTGTCCGGGGTCAGGGTAAATAAGCAGATTCATGCGGTACTGGGGCAGATTCTAGCTGTGACGTTTCAGAGCCAATGCCGAAGGGGCAGATTGTTGGGTTTATTGGGCAGAATCCGAACAGATTCCCAGGTTTAATGGATGCCTTCTTGGGGGGGGTCTAATGGTTACGCAGGAAGAGTCGTTGGGTAACAGGGGTAAGTTAAATGGCATTTCCACAGGGTAAAGGGGCAGATTGTTGGAGTAATTGGGTGGATTCTCATGTTGATGAGGTTCTCGGGACAGAGGGGCAGGTTCTCGGGACAGAGGGGCAGGTTCTCGGGACAGAGGGGCAGGTTCTCGGGACAGAGGGGCAGGTTCTCGGGACAGAGGGGCAGGTTCTCGGGACAGAGGGGCAGGTTCTCGGGACAGAGGGGCAGGTTCTCAGGGAAAAGGGCTACGTTTTCATCCGATTCCCATATCTCATGTGATCTGCCCCAGCACCGGCACTAATACCCTTGCCCGGGGCTAAGTTGACAAGCAGCTCTCTACCCCTGGAAAGGGTATATCTCTGTGTATAATGGAGCCGCCTCGGGAGGCAGCTCTAAGTGGGTCTCACATTTCCATAGAATAAAGGGAGACGCTCTGAACGGCCCCCGGCTACACATCTGAACTTTTCTCACCGTATCAGAAGGTGGGCCGATGGACACGTCACCAATGATTTGCCCCACCTGTCAGCACTGCCCCCACGTCACGCACTCCTCGGCTGTGTAGGAAATCACTCCGTATCCTAAAAAGAACCCCCATCTCCTCCACCCCGCCATATCTCTCCCTTCCCAGCCTCGGAGTCTCGGGACCCCCCCAGCTCATTCCCACCGCCCTTGGGAACACCGGTTCCCCTCTGTGCCGTCTCTCTCAGTAGCTCCCGGGGGAACTTGGAGAAATAATGGTGTCCCAGCGGGGGTCAGAGGGCCGACCTCTCGCCGAGTCAGAGAAAAGGAGGCTGGTGGGAATGGGGAGAGAGGAGAGGCTCGCAGGCAGGAGCCCCAACCCTGGGATTTTTATACCCCCCACAACGGCATCCAAAGGGCTACGTGACCTGCTGCCTCACCTCCAGTAATAATAAATGCATAAAAAAAACATCAATGCGGACAAAAATTGCAGAAAACTGGATATTTTTGTTAACTCTCAGCAAATGAATTTAACTGCTGAATAAATAATCAAAAGAGCAGGGATTTTGGGGGCAGAAATTCTAAGGCCACGGAGGCAAGAAGCGCATGTTCCCAATTAGTGGGTTCCTGGGGAGTATTATATCCGGGGTCCGGACAGGGGGTTCCTGGGGAGTATTATATCCGGGGTCCGGATGGGGGGTTCCTGGGGAGTATTATATCCGGGGTGCGGATGGGGGGGTTCCTGGGGAGTATTATATCCGGGGTCCGGATGGGGGGTTCCTCGGGAGTATTATTTCCGGGGTCCGGATGGGGGGGGTTCCTGGGGAGTATTATATCCGGGGTCCGGACCGTGGGTTCCTGGGGAGTATTATATCCGGGGTCCGGACCGTGGGTTCCTGGGGAGTATTATATCCGGGGTCGGGACGGGGGGGTTCCTGGGGAGTATTATTTCCGGGGTCCGGATGGGGGGTTCCTGGGGAGTATTTTAAAGACGAGACCAAAGACTGATTAAAGTTTGAGTCATTAAACCAAGAGAAATGGGCGACTAGACGGGCCGACGGGGGCCGATTTGCCAGCAGGTTCTGTGTTTTTAGGTTTCTGCACCTACCAGGGCAGTTACTTCCCACTGCCGGGATCTGGAAGCCGGATCCTGACACTTTTGCCTTTGCTGCCCTCTCATGTCTGAAAGAGACTTTAAGTCCTTGGCACAGAATTCTCATTCTGTCGGCCTCATCCCATGCGCGTATAAATGCCTTCACTGTATTAGCCACTACCACCTCTGCTGGGAGGCTGTTCCACTTTCTCGCCTGAAGATAAGGCTGTATGGCCCCTTGTGTAGAGCAAATTACAGACTGCATGAGATCAGAAAGCAAGGCATTCAACGCGTGCCGACCCGGCTGCAGCCGCCGCGCGGTCAGGACAGGCAAACCCCCGGCCCTGACAACGTGTTAGTATGTAGCGAGACGCGCCGTCTGCCGCCGCGTACGTGTTCTTATTTTCTAGCAGTCTGAAACGCGCTGGGGAGTACAAGATAAAAAATAATAAGAATGTATCGCGCCTAAAAGTGCTTGGAATTTACCCAAATCCAGCTGGAACGGTACAGCGAGTGGGGCTGGTGTGTGACATCATCACTGCTCATGTTGGTGACATCCCTCTGACCTGGCACCTGGGGGCCCATGGTGTGTAGGGGGTTAATGCTTGCGGGATTGTGATGGGAAGATGGTGATGGGGAGTGATCAGGCGGGGGGGGGGGGACACCTTTTCTCGGAAGCCATCGCTGATGAGGCTACAGCTGCTGCAGGCCTGGCGAGCATCACACGTGGGAATGGAGATTATGGGAACCGCCGGAGGGGCCGCCGCCGGCCCCACAAACATCACCCTGCTACACATTAAATGGGCTACGATATTCTGCCAGCGAGCTTTATCCTTGCCGTGTCTTCCTCACCTTCTAGAGGTTAACAGACCGGCGTATCAGACGCAAAAAGTCCAATTAAATCCTTCCCGGAAGAAAAAAACCCGTCGGTTGCCAAGAGGATTGCTCTACTTTTACCCACTTCCATTAAAAAACTGCCGTTTATGCGGAACCCTCACTCTGATAATATCATTACTTTAATAGTGTTTTATTGCTCTTGGCTTATACCTAGCTGATATGTTGCAGACACATGGAACAGCCTCCCAGCAGAAGTGGTAGAGGTTAACATGAAATCATATGCGTAAATATCCTAATAATAATTTCATTAGATGGTGCATGTGGCTCTCGTACGGTTCGTATATAATGCATTTGGATGAGATCTGCATCTAGGGTAACAAGCGGGGTAGAGGGGCAGCTGGGAGGGGGCAGTTACACAGGGGTTCAAGTTCCCCTTTATCTGTCTGCACCCTGCATGTACACAGCCTGACAGGGTTTATGCCCCCACGGCCCGCAGTATACTCGGCTGTAACTGTCGGGGGGTTCAGAGACACCCCTAAACTCCAGCTGCAGACCCCGCGTTCCCAGATCTCTAATGAGCGCGTAACTCCTTCAGCGCCAGCGGGGCTGCGGGGAGAAGATCCAGCTGTTGGGTTTATGACATGCAGCTGTGGAAGCGCCTCGACACTTCTCCTTCCGATCTCGCTCCCTCGCGCTTCCATTCATTCCCCGGCCAATTAAACGGCAGCCTCTGGGAGCAGAAACTCCGTTAACCCTGCCGGGCCTGGCATTCCGGCAGACGCCCTCCACGGCCCCAAACAGAATGCGCCAGCCTATCCTCGGCAGACTGGGGTGTGAGAAGTGTCACGTCCCTCATTACAGGTTACGGTTACTTCATCCGAAGGAGGCTTGGGTTTTAGAAGCCACAAAGGTCGGTTCTGGGGGTTAAATTATGAGCAGTCGCCATGGAAACCAAAGATAAATTCCATCACTATATTTGAAGTTCTACAAACAATACATTGTAACAGTTATTGCACTGATTTAAAGGGAAAATCACAACAGGGAAAAATGACCAAAAACATTCAAAATGAACTATAATATTAACCCCCACCCTCTGAGTGCGGGTATCAGGACCGTCTCGGGCAATCTAACGCGGTTCTCTTAGTCAGCAAAGGTATCAATCAATTTTCTTTCTGCGGCTAACATGAATAACTATATGCCTGCCCTTGGCTATCATCTGAAACCCTTCGGTCAGTGAAATAGTTAATGCCTCGGGGTGAAATCAGATACCCCAATGACTTGGAATGCAAGCGCTGGGGACTGCCAGCCGATGCTGTGTGCTCTCACGCCACCTCTGGTCAATGAGCGGAACTGCGCCCCCCAAAACGGGTCCATCTCACCCAGAACCTTTAAGAACCAGCAATGTCCTACAGAGAAAGAGCCGGTGGCACCAGCGAACCCGACCCTTAATATAAATCACTATTACAGGCATTCGGACGCAAAAAGGACAGAAACAGAAAAATGACCAAAATCATATTTGTACCCCTTTCTTGTGAGCCAATGAGACACCTGCTTGTGCGTCTTTATAAAAAGACGCAGTGGGATCTGAGGACGTTAATAAGAAAACAGTAATGATAATGTGACCTTTCGCTATCATGATTGTGACTACCGAGGTCTAGGGGTCACCGGCCCTTGGCTACTCACAGAACGGCACGGGCAACTAATATCACTCTTTTTCAAGTAATGTCGCAATACGAAGGGATGATGATACTTTGGAACGTTAGAATTTGCTCTCTGGGCTTTTGTACACGGCTAGCAGCCCGTATTTTGGGTAGAAATCCCCCCTAAGCACCATTCTAAAGAGAGCAATTAGAAAAGCATACATTAAGATCAGCGTAAAGGGCAGAAGCGAGGGTCTGGCACGCCGGTCGCTACATGCGGCTTTGTCCGTCAGGAATGAGCTTTATTAATGAATAATAATACATCTTTGTTAAGCCGCGCATGGTGGTTTATTGCCGGCAATGACCAGGGCAGGTCGGGTGATATAAAGGCATCGCTAACTCTGGAGTGGAAAGCAGCGCATTCTCTGCAAATGAAAGGGCGAGAGGGGGGTTACCCCATGCGGATGTAAATGAGGGGGCAGCCATAAAGCCGAGCGGAGGGCGTTGGGTGGATCTGGTGGCCGGTGGGGTCCGGAGAGGGGAGGAGATGGATGCCGCTTTCTGAAAAGCCCAGGAATTTATAACGCGTATTCATGACCGACGCGTTCAAAGGGGCTGCCAACAAAGGAGGCCGGGAGCCGAGGCCACGCTGTCAGGACCTCGTTATACCCTCTGGAATGTCCTCTTCTCAGGACGAACCCCCAGCAGCCCATCAATGGAATTGCCCCAAAGTTAGGATTCTATCATTAAGTGCAACTTCCATTCACCTCCGGCTACTGGGGGGGGGGGGTTAAGAGGACGATCTGCCCTAAATGCTTGGGGGTTTTGTGCAGTCGGATGCAGCCATTATTTCCTTGGGACACAATTGCTGGTCACAGAGCTCATATATAAATATATATACATACTGGGGGGGTATATATATATATATATACATACACACACACACACCGGGGGGTCCCCACTTCCGAGCGCACAGGCAGAATCAGGAGGCATTTGTAACAGGTAAAGACCCCGGTGATCAGACGGAGACAGCGGCCGGTAATTCTACGTCCTCGCGTCTCTTATTCACTGCAATAAAAAATAACGAAGTTTCCGCGGCTGTTTGGAAGCTACTGTCTCGCTTCCCCTCAGCCGACTAGATTGTAAGCTCCCGCGAGCAGGGCTGGAACGTACTGATCTCTCAGAATGACACGGCGAGGACTCCATATAACGGATCCCGCACGGAGGCTGATAAAAGGCCGTTGCCTGCCAGTTCCCCGATAAAATAGAAATGAAATCTCTATATTTTTTCTGCTATCCCGTATTCCTACCCCCTATCCGTGCCGCCATTCTCTATGCCTGCTCTAGATTGTGAGCTCTGTGGTTAAGATAACACTTAACAGTGCAAATAGAAATGCTAATTCAGAGAGCATTAACCCAAATAACAGGACACCTGGATCAGACAGGTATGTAGAATAAATCTGCCCCCAGGCCATGGGGTCTGAATAGTGCACTGAGTGGGGTATGTGGCCTGGGGGGCGGGGGAGGAGGGGGGATTCGCATGCTTCTCACAGGTCAGTACTGGGTTTGAATGGGCGGAGAGTGGGAAGGAAGGGTTTATTCATTAACTAATTGGAAGGTAATTAAGCCTTCAAAAGAAATGCACTGTAAAGAGAGGCGGCCCCCCACCCCCCGCGACAGATCGAGTGGAGAAATCCAAGATCGAGCGTGAAACGGGGCGCGGGGTGCGGGGCGCTCACCTAAAATCACTGGCAGCAAACGCACATCAACGTTAAATATCCTAATGATAAGGAAGGGGGTTCGAGTTCGTACGCGTCGGACGTCACGCCGTGACACAATGTTACAGCTTCCTAAATACGTTTAACAACTGGGGCAATTGTGTTAAAATGACACGGCAGCCACCATGACCTCATCAGAGTCCCCTCTATGTATTCACAGGAGACTCGTTGGGCCGCACAGTAACGCGCACACTCATCTCCAGGCAATTCCGACTCAAGAGGTCCAGGGGGTCTAACTAGACCCTCAAACACATGTGCAAGAAGCCCCCCATCCATTTCAATCCACGTGCTTTTCCACCAGCGACTGGCTGATTCAAGACGCCAAAACCGGCGAGAAATGCAATCAGCGGAGAGGGAGGAAATATTATTTATGCATTTACAGGTAAATAATCAAATAAATTGTGTGCATTTTTCATCGGTGGGGCTGTTTGGGGTATTAGACCCGGAAAAAAGCGCCCGGCTCCTGGAGACGACAAATTCCAGTCCACCGTTTCCATTTTGGATGTAAAGACAAAAAGCGAAGGGAAAGGAACCGGGAGACCCACAGAAGGACCCTCGGGCCGGCACAAGTGGAAGGCCAGGCAGGGAGTTAATAGCCCCCCGAAGGGGCATTAAGCAGCAGACTACATGTCTTTGGTTAAGGAGGGGGGGGCGACTTCAGTCTTGATTTTTACAGCTGACTCTTCAAAAACTGATCGGACCAAAACCAGGGCAAACAAGCTGTGCGTTAATACCCCGGAGACCGGCGGGGAACAAAACACACGCAGATCTCGTCTCTCGGCCGGCGGAGTTTAAGGACCCCGAATCTGGCTGCCTTCCCCGTCCCTAACCTTCACGGCCTGCTGCGGAGGTCTTGGCAGGGGATACGGGGGGACAGCGTGTGGGAAATACCCCGGATATTACATGTCAGGCTAGGGTATGCGCAGAAAAGCCCCGGCACGACGACACCTCGCAGCCTTTGTGAACGCACAGCGGGGAAGACCCGTGGGACGCGCATAGCATTTCCTCCCGAAGTCACTTGTGACGGCGCTATTACACGGTGACGCTCCCCCCGTTCCAGCCGGGAGATATTACGGGGTCTGTTTATAAAAATCAATCCCGGTACAAAGTTTTAAAAGCGGAACATTCCCTGTCTGGTAGCCGAACGCGAGGTAACCATTAAAGCGCATCCGCCGGGGCCATAAATGTTTGTTTCTTGAAATAACGAAGCCGCGCCAGGACTCTTCGCTTGCAGAGCCTCTCGCTTTAATCTCAGGTATCTTGCGGTTTGAATTGCAAACCAGAAAAACGTGTTCTGAAAAACCGATTCGGCGCGGAATGCGTTCCCACGTCCACGGATCGCATGAATGAGGTTATTCATTCACAGCGCGAGTGCCGGCGAGCCTGCGGAATCGCGTAAAATATCCACAGCGGCCCACAGCAGCTCTCTCCGGACGAGCTGGAATTAAACGCGACAGCCCAGAGCTGGCCACTGAGATTCCGAGGCACGTACGGCACTGCCGGATCTTACATGCCAGCCACAGGGGGAGCCAGCCACGTCACAGACGTATTTCGTTGGTCTCGTCTTAGATTCAGGAGCCGTGTGTCTATCCTGCGCATGTTTAATCCCCTCACTGTATTACCCTCTACCACCTCTGCTGGGAGGCTGTTCCACTTATCTACCCTCCTCTCAGTAAAAGGAAACGCCTTCCATTCCATCTCTAGTGTTAGATTCTGGTCTCTTGTAACTTTTCTCCTCCTTTGAAATAAATTCCCTCCTTTGTTAATAAGTTGTATGGATTTAGGATAATTATAAGCAAGTGAAATAATTACATGTCAGACGATTATAAACCCTTTCTGCCCTGATTAACCGCAACATTAACTATACCGGCTATGCATGTACAGGAGCGGAATATATCGAGACCTTGCGTATCACAGACACACTGGTTCTCCTTAATGTTCAGCCTGGGAAGGCTTCCGGCTCTCCCCATACCCCCCGCGAGAGATTCCCGTGATCCCCTCAGCATCAGACATTAGCGGATATTGGACAGCGAGTCCAGAACGCAAGCAGAACGCCCAGAACGCAAGCAGAACTGAAGATCAGAGGCGTCTCTTACCTGGCAGCGGCTGAAGACGTCTTTGAGGGTGACGCGGATGTTGAAATGTTTCAGGACGTTGATGGCCTGCTCCCGCGCCTTCTCCGAGCAGTTCACCCGGAAACATCTTCCTTCCCCGACCTGGGAACGCAGCTGCGAATGGGGAGCGGAGAGTTATTCCCCCGCCATTACTACTCCGAATTATACAGTACCGGTATCAGAGACTAAGACCCAGGAATTCTATTACATACTACATGTTCAATGCTCCCCCAATCATTAATGAACGCATAGAAAAGACTATATACGCCGAAACCTTATTCTGTACAGCAAGGGAGCTCCATGCACCCCTAGTGCAGAAGTCATTGCTCTAGGATACGCCATGAAGTGTGCACGCGCGTACGCACCCACCCGCGCAGCGTGTCATTTATGTGTATATACGTTCCCTTCTCTACATGGTGAGGTTCACGCCTCGTATCAGCCGCAGCGGCACCACACTCCGGAATACTCACCGTCTGGTAAGGGAAGCCACACGTCAGGATGACCCGGCCATCTTGTCGGGCGATCTGTAAGATAACGGACGAGTCATAAGGACTCTAACGCCACAACCCAGAGAAACGGGTTCAACCGCCAGCCCGCGCTCCAGCATTGGGACCAGACGGCCGATTCCGAGCCGCGCTACGCAGTACGGGCGCTTCCTCACCTCGGCGGCTCTTCTGTGGTCATCATCGTTGTCCAACATCAAAACATCGACCCCTAGGCAGCGCAGGTATCGGCCCAGGCCCTGAAGCATGTTATCACAAATTACACTGAACTCCCGGGGGGACAACGGCCGCTCTGGGGATGGACTGTAAGTCTCCTCGGAGGGACGCTCCAAAATCTGGGAAAAATATATAATAACAGACTGCATCTCATCCCAGCGAATCAAAGCCAATGGAAATCATGAAGAATAATTTAAAAACGTGCTTATTGTATAAAACAAGTAAAAATCACCACCTTGTCTATGACCCGTACCTGTTTTTTGGCACTGGCGCTCTCCCTGTAGTGCGGGTTTTCCGGGCTCTTTTGGGATACGGAGGGACCTTTGAAAGACTCTTTGAAGTTAGCGTTGAGTCCAAATTGCTCTGGGTGCAGAGACAGGGCTTCGTAAACCCCCAGCAGACAATACGCATCAGCAGCTGGGGCGAGAAAGCATATAACATGTCACCAGACCAGAACCCACCGGGGGGGTGATTCTAATGTCATTGCCCCGTTTAAAAGGCAGAGACACGTAAACTTTAGTGTAAAAGAAAAGAAAAATGTTCATCTACAGACGTTGCCCGCAATGGAATAAATCTAAAAACCCAAATCCCAGTTCTGGGCAGACCCTGAGATATTGACGGTATTATCTGAACACAGGTTACTGCTGGGGTCACAATTATGGTGGGAACAGTGGGATAAAATAGGTTCATTCCGGGTGTGAATGGGGTCACCTATGTCCAGGTAAGAACACAGCCAACATCTCTAGTGAACAGACAGAATATAAACATCTCCAGGATGAAGATCTCTGCCCGTTGACCACGTTGGCTATCGGGACACTTTCTGTTCTTAGGGCCGTATCGTGCCCCCCCTCTAGTACCTGCATACAGGATCTGATCTTCCCGCAGGGGGCGTTTGTCCCAGTTTGATATTTGCTCCGTCTTGTCTAATGGTTTTCCCAACACATCTTTCACTAGGAGGCTTAGTCCTTTTTCCGCTTGCTTTGAAATATTGTCTCCGCTTGAACCGTCAAAGACGTCCACGGGCCCGCTGGGTTCCCTGGATCTACGGTGGGTACGCAGGAGCTGTGAATAAAAGGAAGCGGTTCCGTTAATTCACGGCTGGGTCTGGGGCCAAAGGTGAGTAACGAGTCTCAGGCCACCATTTTCTATATGTATGATCCAGTCTACCTCTCCTCCATCATCGCAACACATCACACGTCACAAACGTACCTGTTTATGTATCGCAAACAGGTCTACAACCCGTCGCCTCTCCTTTTCTAGTCCCTGAAATGCGTTGTCAGTGGAATCCAGGCTTTGCAGGTCTCCTAACATGTCGTAACCTAGAGAATTTTTAATTGGGGGGGGGGAATAGATTTAGTAATTTTTTTTTTCCCCTCGAGTAGCGCTATTCTAAATGAGACCGAAAAGCACATGATATTAACCTAGCTTTGTGACTGTGGGAGACAAGAACAGGTCCCTGATGAAGCCGGTGAGTTGTCCCTTTTTATCTTTGATCTCCTCCGTGTCCGTCAGGTTTTCTGGCAGCAGATCCAGCAGAAAAACGGCCTCCTTTACCGCCACTTGTACTAAGGATACGTTTGGCCTTCCCAGACCTCCAAACAAGGGTCTCCACTCCATGTCCACCCCGACCACCTGTCCGTCCTACAGGGCGACATACAGAACCATCATTGATGAACCATTCAAACACGACGGTGGCACGGCATTGATATCCTATAACCTGGTTTCTATCTTATGGTCTCATCCCTGACCCCAGATCTTCCATCACACGGTCCAACTTTTACTTCACGCTTCAGCTTATGGCTCTAACGCATTAGCCCCACATGTCCTTGTTTAGTTTGCCAGTCCCTTGTTGAGACCCTGATGCCCCCCTCTCCTCCCCTGATGCCCCTCTCTCTTCCCCTGATGCCCCTCTTTTCTAGGAGGTCAGATGTTTGCTGGGTATGAGGGGATCGCAGGGTTCTACAGCCCTAAAAGCCCCGATAATGTGTATAGAAACAGCAGGAAACGGCTTTATAAACTAAACTGTGTTAAAATACATGATTCTGAATATTTACTGACATTTTACTGGGAGTTTCCTTCTGTTGGACTCACTCGCTAGCCAGTTGTGTTTCTGGGACGCTGCGGCCCAAACATTAGGCTAGATTAACGCTCCGGGAGGGCATTTGCCGGCGTCTCCCCGCAGCGTGGCTGTTACCTGCAGCACTAGGTCTCTGCAGAGGGTCAGATCCGCAGAGCTTTGCACAAAGTAGACGGCGTCCCTGGGAATGGGAAGCTGGTAATACTGCTCCTTCCTGGACTGCAGATCGTCACGGCTTTTGTCGGTGTCCGGCAGCCTGTAACATTGAGCAGAGCTGGGGAGAAACGCACTTATCATTAATAAAACCTCTGGGAAACCGGGACGGAGGAAGTCGCTGTGACAAGGTGAAATATCTGGGATTTCAGCCCCAGAAAAAAGAGAAACGGAGAAACATAAATAACGACATTATTGCCGAAGCTCGAGGGGAGTCTGACTTTGGCTTCTGCATTTAAACGGGATTAATATAATTGGAGCTCAATGCAGTTCTTTAAAAAAAACCCTCATAATTCCTTTTTTACCCCTCATTCCTTTACCGAGCCCACCCAACATTATTTATTGATTTTATTCCGCAGCGCTTTACCCGCTTTCTTGCGTTTTACGGCATTCATCATAAAACACAATAAAACTTTACTGTGCAAAACGTGGGAATTTAGTAATAGAAAAGAAAGCGTCCCTGATCGCACACCCAGCAAGACACACACGTATCATGTATGTAGCGTGTCCTAACACATACTCCGGGATCATGCCAGTACAGCATAAAGGTGAATAATGCACAGAACCGTCTTTAGGAATTTGTTACATTTCCATTCATTTCGATGCCGTCTTCTATATTTACACATTCCAGGAATTAAAATAATAAGCATTTACTAACCCGCTAATAAGCCGAAGCGTCATTTGGATTCGTTTAGTCCCGCATTTTTGGACATTTTATGTTTAATTAGCCGAATAAATAAAAAAACGGCTCTCATACGGTGTCTCCGCGAGCCGCCGTCTGGACTTTAAAGTGTTAAATCCCATCTGCAAACAGACAGCTGATCTCACGGACATTCCCCCGACAGACATGTAAGTGCCGGAGCCTGTGGCTTTCCTTGGGCCCGTCAGAGCCCGGGCTGGCTCGTCGGGGACCCGCGGTTCCCACGCCGGCCGTACACTGCGTTACTGTGTGAGCAGTCACTGGCCGGCCTTGTGCTCCGGCTGCTGGCTCGCTCGCTCGCGGGTCTGTTGTGCAAACAGCATACAAAGCGTCCCGTGTTTGTGCGTCTGTGCGGAGAAGTCAATATTTGTGCACACTATTTAGCGACGGGGCGCGTTTTCGGGATTTGGATCCGGACGGGCTCCGAGTGCCAGGCAGGGGTGATGGTGCTTGTTTGCGCTGTGGCTTTGGAGCCTGGGAAACGGCGTTCTCACACGCCCTGACCCCGCGGCCGCGCCACCTGAGCGGTGGGAATGGCTTCGGTACACAGGATCTCGGCATCCTTCTCAGACCTGAGCCCGGGAGACTCCGTTCCCACGCGGGTAACCCTTCTCTCCCCTGAGATCCATACCTGATCGCATCCTAATTCCCGTGGGATCCAAAGCCACCTTCACTGTAACACATCAGGACATCCGTCAGCAGCACAGATCCCTCGTAATCCTTACAGGATCTACCCTAATGGTAAGCGGACACCCTGCCATACAGTCCAGAAAGGCAGGTAATGCCCCAAAACTATTCTTCTAGGAGAAAATGTAGACATTCAAAAGGAATACAATCTTTTTTTGTCTGCCTGTTTTCGGATCGCTGTATATACCAGGTGTATCAGGTGTATCGAAAGAACGTACAAAAAGGTGTTTTTTTTTGTAGAAAAGTTTGGTTCGGATTATTATTAATACATTTATTTTGCCACGTCATATTCCACAGAGCTGAATGATGAGATTCCGGCTCTTTCCCCTTATCTTGCTGCTCTGCTATAAAACAATCAGCAGCATTTCTCGAGCGATGTATTTCCAGCTAAATCTCTGCTAAAAACTAGAAATAATGACAGTTTACGGCAGAGCGTCCCCGGGGCTCCTTCCAGATGTTTGGAGGAAGCTCAGACGCAGACTTTGGCTCCATATCCATCGTTTCCTATTAAACCCGGGTTTTCTGAGCAATGCGGCAACATCACGGATACGTATAGAGGGATCAATAGCAATAAATCTGGTAACATTTTAACAAAGCTGACGCTTTGTGGAGATCTACGTCTGATTTGCAAAGCTTAAGGATGTTTTTTTGTAAGAAAAAAAAATACGTTCGTCGTCGTATCCTCAAAATAAAGGCCGCGTTCTGAAGGGTCTCCTCCAAACAAACCCTGGTTACAGACCAAAAGTTCTAAAAAGAGGCCAGAATGAATTATAGATCCCCAGAAGACCAATTCCGCCTCTGATCTCCTCCGAGGTCTTGTTTACAGAAAGTACAAAAAAGAAGCCAGATGTGCAGAAAAAGGGCATTTGGGAAAAACCCAAAATCACAAAGATTTCGGTTTCTTTAAAGCAGATTTTTGCCGAAGCATTAATGCGATCTGTAAGCGGTACGGATCGGGAAGTCGTCGGTGGCTCGTCCTTCGTAAATGTCAGATTCCAGGAAACCCAAAACGAGCAGCGAATGAGCTGAAACCCGTGTTTCTTATTCCTCTCCTAACTGCTAGATACATTTGACATCGTCCCCATCGTCACTTACTTCTCCTGGATACACAGGTCGTTCAGGGCGTCTGCCACGTCTGTAGGTAGAACCTCCACAGGGATCCCTGATTTTAAGGCCCAGCGGCTGGCGGTTTCCACGCCACAATATCGGACGATCAGATCAATCGCTTGTTCCTGGAGCCATCGATTCTCCCGCACCGTGTTCTGCAAAGCAAGCAAACATGGCAGCCTTTACACAGCTCCATGGGTTGGGGAGCATTTAACCCACATTAATCGGATGCCCCCCTTAAATATCACGCGTAATGCCCCTCTCTCCTCCCCTGATGCCCCTCTTTTCTCCCCCGATGCCCCTCTTTTCTATGGGCTCAGAATGTTTGCTGGGTATGAGGGGATCGCAGGGTTCTACGGCCCTAAAAGCCCCGATAATGTGTATAGAAACAGCTTTATAAACTAAACGGGGTAAATAAACCCCATTATTCTTCTTAATACCCTGCCCAGTTACCCAAATACCCCGCAATAGGACACAGGGAATAAATCACTCACTCAAATACCCTAAGAGAGAGATCACAGGGTTTTGTCACTACGGGGGCACCAACACAATATTTTCTCGTAATACTTTTCTCGCAATTCTGCTATTTTTTATTGAAATATAACATAAATTCAGCAGGAGTAACCAAAAAATGGTTTGCAGAGTTGTTAAAGTTGTGCAGTAGCCATAGCAACCAAAAGGGTCTTCCTGGCGACTGCTCCATATCTATAACTCTGCTCCTGATTGACTCCTTAATGCTTTAGGAATAAGAACAGTATCGTAGTCTTGCGCTGATCGGATACAGAGCGGCATCTGGAAGCAGGAACAGAGCTTTCAAGCCACAAAAAGAAGCCCCCCATCCCGCTCCTGCGCGGCTGAACCATGTGGGGTCACAGACAATAGCGTGGGACCTGCTTAGGATTTCACCGCCAGCATCTAGCGAGCTAATAAGGTGTTTAAAGATGGCATTGTGTGCGGTAACCAGACACCCGGGCTAACGTCCCCAGGGTACAGACACATATAGCGAGGGGGGAGGCGTGATTTCCATTGTGTCAGCCCTGGTCAGCACAGCCTTGTAAACACTACCCATTCACCTATTCAGATTACACAGGTGTGAAATCCAGACGATCAATCACTGGCTTTACCGTAACATAAAACTTCTGGGGGGGTTTAAGACTCTGAGGGGTTTTTTTTTTTTAAACAAATTAACCCGTAAAAATATCACTGCCAGAGCGCGGTCCCCCTGACCCGCAGAGCTCCCGCGCCTTCTGCGTTATAGTGAAATCTGTTCCCTTTAAACAAATAATAATCATGGGGAGAGAAAACGAGGCTTAACGCGCAACTGGGACGGTAATAAAGTTACCTGCACGTGGTCCGTCCAATTTTCATAAGTCATGGTTTTCTAGGAGTAAAAATATATATTTATTAGTCAAATCATGTTCCTAATTATAAAAAACCTAAGCTACGTTTCCGTTTTTTTTTTTTTTTTCATCCCCAAATGATGTAACGAGTCCTCATGTTGCTGCTCCGAGTAAACAATAGAATTCCATAGTCTTAACAAACCCTCGGACTCTCAGATATTCTCAGTGGTTTATTTCATTCCCGTGTTTATTCCAGAATTTGGAAAATGAAGCGGAACCCTCGAGATCCGGATCATTTTATGATACATGTTTGTGATGATGAGAGGTTAATAAGCCCGTGTGGCCCCCCTGGGGTCAGACCTCCCTCGCAGTAATTGCCCCGGTACATACCTCCACAAATCTCTTGTACATGAGGTATTTCAGGGTCCCCAGGTGTCGCTGGTTAATTAGGTTTGTGCAGAGAGCTGAAGGAGAGGAGACACAGAATGCATCGGAATAGATCCCCCAAGGACCCACGGAGTCTTTACACAACCAATCAAAAGATACATTCTCCAGACGGCGAAACGCAGCGGGGCCGAGGCGGTGCATCGAACCTCAACACAATATAGACAGGATTTTGGGGATTTGTACGTTTAACACCAATATGTTGGCTTACATGCTAAGAGTTATCCTAAAACTAATTAAATGAAACCCTTGCTTAAGGCAAAAGACCCCCCTGGGGTGGAAAAATAGCTGCATGAGATTCTGCAAGCAGGGTACGAGAAGGGGGTAGTTAAACGTGATGTGTATGGGGTGAGGACTCGGACCTGGGTCGAGCTTATGTTTCTCCAGCAGACGGAAGGCCAGCTTGCTTAACGTTTTCAGGTTCAGCTTGTCGGGTTTGACGGACGGGAGACCTTTATACTGTCTGCAAATACACAAAGAACATGCGCGTTCAGATTTACCTACAGCCATCAAAATCCGGAGACTTTCCTTCCATAGAGTCCAAAAATAAAGAAATAAGGAGGGCAATACACGGGGCATTAAGGGGCATGGAGCAAGACATGGGGTACCCTGTTGGGTTTATAACAGCAGATGATGTTGTTACCTGCTAACTTTCCTGGGGTTGAATGTAGAGTCACTCCAACTATCTAGCATCTGTACGAGCCTGCTCTGCAGCTCTGGGTATTCTGAGACGTACAGCTCGACAAGGTTAAACCTCTCCAGGAGCAGCAGCGGGGTGCACAACTGCAGAGAAACCAACGCGCTCTATTTGGGTTGCGGCAAAAGATGCTGTGCGTATCGCCTCCTTTCCTCGCTCTAACATGGAGCTTGTGTATAGCCTCCTTTCCTCGCTCTAACACGGAGCTTGTGTATAGCCTCCTTTCCTCGCTCTAACACGGAGCTTGTGTATAGCCTCCTTTCCTCGCTCTAACACGGAGCTTGTGTATAGCCTCCTTTCCTCGCTCTAACACGGAGCTTGTGTATAGCCTCCTTTCCTCGCTCTAACACGGAGCTTGTGTATAGCCTCCTTTCCTCGCTCTAACACGGAGCTTGTGTATAGTCTCCTTTCCTCGATCTAACACGGAGCTTGTGTATAGCCTCCTTTCCTCGCTCTAACATGGGGCTTTAACCAAGTTATGACTGTGTTTGTACATTAAAAACACGCTGTGGATTTGGAAGGCTTAGAATAATGGGAGTCGTCTCCCAACAGCAGCAAATCTAAATCAATGTCACTCAACCGCCGTTCCAAAGAACTTATTTCGAACTTTCATAACATGACATACACATTGTGATTCCACAGAATATACAACATTACACTATCATTTTTTAATCTCTAACTGGCCTTAAGTGCTCCTGATGGCAACTTCCAGAGCAGCGATTTTTTATTTCAGCGATAACAGGAAGTCAAGCATGCGAGCGCTAATCGCTTCCCCCATCTTGTATCAGAAAAGTTCACATAGAAGATTAGGTTCTGCTGTAAATGTTTCACTCACTTCTTCCATATCCAGATCTGGCTGGAGGTTCAGTCTGATGCTCAGAATAGCTGCCTATAAGGGAAAAAACTATTATCGTTCATTTCTATAGCGCCAACCATCTCCGCAGCACTTCCTACAGTCCCTACATTCAAAGGATCTGACAAAATTAGAACGGACAGGGTAAAGCGACCCGATACATTAGGGGAAGAGGGCTTGGCTCGTGAGCTTACAGAAGTCTATAGAAGATTTGGGGACCAATAAATCCAGCACATAAATCTTCCAAAACACCAGAGATCCTCCCAACGCTCATGACTTTCCCGCACCTCTAAGTAGGAGGACCATTCGTGTCTGTGGTCATTTTTCCCAAACCACTAGAAATACACCTGTAGGGTCACCTACCTACCTAGATGGCCCTGGGTGTGTCTGGGACCAATGCTCAACTTTTTTATTTTATTTTACAATTTTCCATATAATTTTATAAGATTTATTGCTAGAATTGATTCAGTTTAAATTTTTGGATTTTTTTTTCTCCGCCACCAGATATTTTTTTTTGGAGGCAAAGGGGCCAGTTTGAGGTTATTCAGGGGGACCCCTTGCTAATCAGGGCTGACAAGGGCCGGTATGGGCTTTCAGTATCAGAGGCAGCGAAGCACGGACAGACTGCCAGACTAGCCCTCTGTACGGGGACAATGGCTCTTCACTGCTGGAGGGGTTTGCCTGTGACAAGAGGCACCATTGTCCTCTCCCCTTCTGCCTTTTGGAGTGCAGGAGAGTCTCACTCAGCCGGCTGCAGACACTCTTTCAAAAGGCTGAAGTGTAACATAAGACTGCCGTGAAACACTAGCTGGCCTTCTGCTTTCTCCCTCATTCTTCTCAGACAGAGCCTGCCCCATTCAGGGGGTCTTCGGAGATTCGAAGCACTCCGTACGAGCCTCTGCCCCCACTGAATTCCACCATTGTCCATGTTTTAGTTCGGAGGCCGGGGGAGGGGACAGCGTGCACGGCAGCCATGTTGGATTCATGGGCACCCGTTTAACTCTATAAAACTCGTGTTTTTCTACACATTCCATGCTGGGGTAAAGGGAGTGGTGTGAACGTAGCCGAGGGGGGCAGTTTATTACGTTGAGTAAAGCGTGGAGTCCTAGTATTTACTAAGTGATTTCAGAAGCTTTTTAAACGTTGATTTCCGAAGCTCAAGATTTACGAATGGGTTTTCTGATCACACTTTCTCACTCCAATATCCGCTTACCTCTTTGTATTTGCCCATGCGCTGCAGGTGGGTCACGTGTCCAAGTAAAAAGGCCCTATCTGCCTCCTGGATCTGGTAGATGGAGCAAAGTTGGTCCAAAAGCTGACCCTCTGAGACCAGGTTAAACATGCGCGCTTGCAGTTTCTTCAACCTAGTGCCAGACTAACATCAAGAAACAAGAGGCCGATGTTATTCGGGGATAAAAGGAGAGGAGGCACAGAGCTGTGATATCACCACGCAGCCTCATATGCAAATGAAGGGGTAATTTACAGGTATGGATGGAGTCATGACTTACAGGTTAGTGAAATGTACAGATCATTACCGCACCGCACACCTAGACAAAGGCACAGGTCCACGCACTACATTCACACGTGGATAACCCGCACACGTATGTTACCTGCAGAGGCGTGGGGTGGTCATTCAGCCACTGGTGGAACTCAGTCGTTATAATGCTAGCCAAGGAATTCCCCTTCCCTCTCCAGGTGCTGGAAACCTCCAGCAAATCCAGAAGCACGGTGCGGGGGTCCTCCAGGGCCGGGAGCAGGTCTCTGACGTGTTCGCGTACCTGCCGAGGCAGACAAGTCGGGGAGAAAACACAAAACGATGGGAACAACTTAACTTAACTAAAGCGCGAATCGTCGGAGGAGGCAGCTGCTCACCTTCTTCACGTCCCCCCTGGCCCACAGGTCCTGCAGGATGATTAGATCGTGGGACAGATCATGCTCTGGGAGAGAGAACACGGGGAGAGATCTGGGTTACCGCTGCCCCGTATCTACCAAACCGGCATCTGCCAAACCGGGCACGCAGGACCCCGACAGACTTTATAACGCGGAAATTAATGGAATAAAAAATACTTTCTATTGTAATTCTAGAATACATTGTATCGCTGCATTAAAACTATTGTAAAGCCAACGTCCGGCATTTGGAGAGAGACCCTTTATGGACCAGACACCCCTCCGGCCCGAAATGACCAGGGAAGAACACGGTCTACGTTCCGATGAACATTTCCGGATCCAAGTCCGGCGGGGACTGACATGCTCAGGGGTAATAAACCTACACATATTAATTATCGTTACAAACAGCTTTATCAGGAAAAGGATTAAACCAGAACAGGGCGAACGTGCAGGAATGGCTCCATCCACATCATTCTTGCATCCTTAAATCAGTTTCGCGCATGCGATCTTACCAAAACGCCCGCTAACAAGACGGAGGGTGAAGGAATTTTAATTCGGCAGTGGGGTGTATTCGCTAAACAGTGTGTTGTAGTAGACCTGTGCGTAGACGTAATTAGCCGTGTTTAAAGGCCTTCTTCTGTGTCACGTTACAATAATAGGATCACGTTTCAAAAATATGGATTCACTTATTCTGGTCGGAAAGACTCGCAGCAGACGGTCCTAATGAGTAGGATTTAATGGCAGACAACCCACCACAAGCATTATGTTCCAGAGATAACACTGCTTGAGATTAGACTTGGGGTAAACAAGGAGGGGTGTTAGGGGCAGAAGCCTGGGGTCACGGTGGTCCCCTCTCCGCTAGCTCTACAGTCACTCATGGAATGTGACCTCTGTCCCCACCGGCCCCGAGTTAGAACATTAGAAGGAATGATCTTTACCCTCTGAAGGTTCACACAGAGGAAAGCCAGGAGACTGGAGGAGAGAAAGCCTGAGACCAAGAGAGAGGAGAGAGAGAGAGAGAGAGAGAGAGACAGCCTGAGACCAAGAGAGAGGAGAGAGAGAGAGAGAGCGACAGCCTAAAGAGAGACAGCTTTAAACCACAAGAGAGACACAGCTTGAAACCACGAGAGAGAGCGAGAGAGACAGACAGAGAGAGATTCACCACTAGGCAGAGGGATAGCGAGACCTTCAGAAAATGAACCCCCTGGGGGCAGGGAGGAAGCAGTCGTCAGCTATGCCATTATATATTATTATTAATTATATATTATTATTATACTTATTGTAGAATTCTGTGGTCGCCCCCAAAACACGCCTGTTTCACGGACCAAAAAAATCTAAAGATGACGCTTAGCAGAACCACATGAATCAGAGAAGGGGCAACATAAGAGCGTGAATGATGGGGCAGAAGAGAGTCTCTTCAACCGGTTGGCGGAAGACAAATGCAGAGGATGGAAAAGTTGGTATGGAGAAAAGAAATGAAGATCTGGCTAGAACTAGATTGTAAGCTCCTGTGCGCAGGGCTCTCCTCACCTGTTGTTCTGTAAATTAAATTGTTGTTTTGTTATGTTATATACTACTTGTTATGTCCTGTCTACCCATTGTACAGCGCTACGGAATATGCTGCTGCTATATAGAACAATAAATAATAACTGTTTGGTAAGAATCCGGAGACTCTCGGAATTGCAGCGGGGAAGGAGAAATGGGAAGTGGGCTTTGCGGAGATCTGATGTGAATATAAAAAAGACACAGGGGAAGAGAAGGACCTGAGTGAGGAAGCCAAAAATGTTGATGAATCAGAGAAGGTACATTGTTCATTTGTAGAGTAAACAGCGTGGCTTGTACAGGCCACGGGGTCAGGAAACAGACCAGATCTGGGATTATTTACACAGAAATCCCTGCAATACCCGGCTTACTGCAGAGCTAAAACCGGGGAGACGGCCTCAGAGGGGAGAGACGCCCGCTCCCGGGCAAGAGGGAGATTAGGGGGACAGCCTCATTCCTAGAGCCACAGAGGGGAGAGACTCCCCGCTCCCGGGCAAGAGGGAGATTAGGGGGACAGCCTCATTCCTAGAGCCACAGAGGGGAGAGACGCCCCGCTCCCGGGCAAGAGGGAGATTAGGGGGACAGCCTCATTCCTAGAGCCACAGAGGGGAGAGACTCCCCGCTCCCGGGCAAGAGGGAGATTAGGGGGACAGCCTCATTCCTAGAGCCACAGAGGGGAAAGAGTGCCTGGGGTTAACAAGTAGGGAGACCTCCTTATTCCTGGGGTCAAAGGTTAATGAGACGGCCCCATTCCTAGGGATAAAATTAGGGAGATGTCCCCATATGTGGAGTTAAAGATCTCCCTTGGTTGTCACCCGCAGTCCAGGTCAGGGACACCCCATTTAGGCCACCGTCAGTTATCTTGTTTGAGGAACTCCAGGGATGCAGCTCATATACAGGGGTATGGATCCCAAAAAGCTACCCGGAGTCACGTGCCTAAGGTGCTCGGCCCAATACGTACCCCCACGGGACTCGGACGGCTGCTCCATTGACTTACAGAACGTCACTTGTGGTCCGCGAGAAGGTCTCCTGCGTGGAAGACAAAGAGAAGCGTGAGGGTCTCGTCGGAATGTTAGCAGTAAGAAAAGAACATTTAGACACGCAGCGTGCGAGCCTCTCGGGCCACGGGTTGGAAAGCTGAGGGTCTCGTGTTTATTGTATGAGGTATTTTCATTAAAGCCGCACTTTATGGTTCAAACGGAGACGTAAGAACACGTTGGTCAAACCCGTGAGCAAAACCGACGAAAGCAACGCATTCTTCAGCTGCTAAGGAGCGGTATTTAGTACCCTAGGATCTGGCGCCCTCCTATGGATAAGGACATCCTCTACATCGGGTATCGCTCCGGCCGTGCGCTGGAGATACCGGCGCGGGAACAGCGAAGATATGGGATGGAAAGAGGTTTAAAGGCACAACGACAACGAGCTTAAAATCACCTTTACTGTAATATGGTTACCAAACCATCGGGGGTTATTTCATACTGGGATGGGGAGTATTTCATACTGGGATGGGGAGTATTTCATACTGGGATGGGGGTTATTTCATACTGGGATGGGGAGTATTTGGCTAATCATTTTTTTTATAATATGCGGCCTTAACAAAAAATTCACAGCAAAAATAACGATTTGAATCCCAGTTTGAAATGTTTTTTGTTTTTTTTAATAGCCCCTGGGTCCGTTGAGGCGCGGGTGCGAGGTATGTGCTCTGCGGTGAACGAGGGGTAAGAGTTGCACTTCTGAACAAGCCGGAGGGTGGAAGCCACATGCCGGAGGGACTCCGCGTACAAAAGGAACTTGCAAATTGCTAGCCGGACGGTCCCAGAAATCGGGGAGGGGGAAGTAATGGAAGCAGATGCATTCACGGCCTGCTATGTAAAGTAATCCTAAAGCCCCTGCCTAATTAAACAGTGCCCCTCGTCAATGAGACAGCCAGGGCTGGGGTGGGTGACTCTTTGTAAATATTGGGAGATGGCCTTCGCTCCGTAGCAGCTGTATGATGCTCTCCTGACCCCTCCAAGCTTTCATCTGTCACGTACCCAAGCCCACCACTCACACTTACAGCGGCCACTCGCTAACAAAAGACACTCAGCCCCCCATCCCAAAGCTTCAGGCTTCCACAAACAGGGACTCGAGAAGCCAAACTAAATACGACACGTGCCGACACTTTACACCTCGACGAGTCGGGTAACCCTGGATAAAAGGGTACATTCCCTTTCCTTTGCAGACTGACGGTCGGCACCCTTTAAGGACCCAGCATCTACTGGGGAAGGAGCCAAGTGGAAAAATGATGCAGTCACCATAGTAACCAGTAGGATGTTCCTAGTTTTGCCTCTTTGGACCACAGTCATAAACTTTGTATCAATGTAATGCATCGCTCCTTTATAGAAGCGCCATATATGCCATATATTATTACACAGCAGTACACACTGTCATATATGCCATATATTATTACACAGCAGTACACACTGTCATATATTATTACACAGCAGTACACACTGTCATATATGCCATATATTATTACACAGCAGTACACACTGTCATATATGCCATATATTATTACACAGCAGTACACACTGTCATATATGCCATATATTATTACACAGCAGTACACACTGTCATATATTATTACACAGCAGTACACACTGTCATATATGCCATATATTATTACACAGCAGTACACACTGTCATATATGTCATATATTACACAGCAGTACACACTGTCATTTATGTCATATATTAGATCATAGCAGTACACACTGTCATATATGTCATATTATTACACAGCAGTACACACTGTCATATATGCCATATATTATTACACAGCAGTACACACTGTCATATATGCCATATATTATTACACAGCAGTACACACTGTCATTTATGTCATATATTAGATCATAGCAGTACACACTGTCATATATGTCATATTATTACACAGCAGTACACACTGTCATATATGCCATATATTATTACACAGCAGTACACACTGTCATATATGCCATATATTATTACACAGCAGTACACACTGTCATATATGTCATATATTACACAGCAGTACACACTGTCATTTATGTCATATATTAGATCATAGCAGTACACACTGTCATATATGTCATATTATTACACAGCAGTACACACTGTCATATATGCCATATATTATTACACAGCAGTACACACTGTCATATATGCCATATATTATTACACAGCAGTACACACTGTCATTTATGTCATATATTAGATCATAGCAGTACACACTGTCATATATGTCATATTATTACACAGCAGTACACACTGTCATATATGCCATATATTATTACACAGCAGTACACACTGTCATATATGCCATATATTATTACACAGCAGTACACACTGTCATTTATGTCATATATTAGATCATAGCAGTACACACTGTCATATATGTCATATTATTACACAGCAGTACACACTGTCATATATGCTATATATTATTACACAGCAGTACACACTGTCGTATTAATACATGTTGTACACACGCGTTTATTTTACACGTGTCACTAATGTACATGTTGTTACAATGTTATAACCGTTTCGGCAGAATATCCTGCGGTCCTGGAGCAAATAATAAAGATTTAACCTCGTAAAAGCTCTGCTCACGGGTTTGGGCCGTGAGCAGAGAGGTGTCGGTGCGTGTGTCACGTTACTGAAGCTGAAATTGTAATCATGCGCGTGTCCCCCGGGCGGATGTTCTGCTCTTGCGAGGTATGCAGACTATTCCCCGCGGTCTCTCTGGACGGAATCAAAAGGGAAATCTCTGCACAGAGCAAATTTCAAGATATTTGAAGGCGATCTCGTTGGCGTATCCCTAGCGGCTCGCATTCTCGCACTCTCCCCTCCCCCGGCTTTCCACTCCAATGTGTATCATCTGTGGCCGATTGTTAAAACAATAGCAGGTTCCAATCTGTTCCTGGAATGGGCCAAGTAACGAGGCCAAATGGGACTCGGGGGCCCCGGGGAGGGCCTGGTCGGCTAAACTGCTCGTTACTCTTGGCTCGGTGGATACTCTTTATTTACAAACTCAGACCACATTTCTGACCGGCCTCACGAGGGTCCACACGCTCTGCGACCCCCCCCCCCCCCCCCCGGTCACCCAGAGGGTACCACAAACCTCTCCAAATTCATTATAATCCCCAAAAATATTTTCGTTATTCAGCTGAAAAAAATTCCAGATCCTGTAATAACATTTTACAAACCCCTTTCTGCGGTTTTAGGATTTTATTATCTGCACCTGCCTCCTGATTGGCTCCTAAATTTTGAAATCTCTGGAATTATTATTTTTATTTAAAGGCCTAAATGCGTTTCTTAGAATCAGATCAGTGGCGGATAGAATTATAACAATTACATTTTTAAAAGGTTTCATAAGTACCATACGTTTCTTTTTTAACTAAAATATCTTAAAAAATAAAGCACAATTTTTTTAAAAAATTTTTAGGGTAATTCTAATTTTCCAAGGAAATTTCGTTTGCATATTCACGTGCATATCATCACCCAGCATGCCTTTCACCAACCTATAAAGCTGTCGGATCACTCGGCTAATGAGATCTGTAAATGGAATGAGGTTTCTTGTTTTTCGTTTTTAAATCGTATCCCCCGGGGGCCATAATAATCTCCATTAGCCAAGGCTTGGGCTACCTCGCTCTCCATTAACACAATTAAAATGCTCATGCACATTAAATACGGATTTCATGTGAACTCGGAGGGTAGACGCGCTCTGCGAGGGGGTAACATGACGCTCTTGCCCCGGAGCAGTCCTCGGATATATATCGCTCGCTCTATAAATTGTGAGAATTTCCCAGACGATTGGTCATGGATAGAGTGTCAGACCTCACCGCTACAGTCACCATCTCTCGGCCCTCGATGGGAAGTCTCTCGCAGGCCACAAAGCCTGATTAAACTACATCGGAATTCAACCCCTTAACCCTTTCCCCTCCAACCCGGACCACCACGAAGAAATTGCTACGAGAGTTTGATGAAAGGTTCGCTGATTAAAGCCTCTGCGGCCGACCGTTTCCTGTAAAACCCATTTTAATGTAATTAAGTCGAACGTCTAAATGCTTCTTTCCTAAATAATAAACATTTTAAGTAAAGCTTCTTGTTGCCGTGCGGTATCCACGTGCCGCAGGACAGACCCCAAAAGCAAACGTCGCTTTTGAGCACCCTGTAATCGGAGCCTTAGCCTTTAGTACGGGGGACGGTACCCTCGCTTTATGGTTAGGGAACCGCTTGGGACCCTCAAACCATCTACAAGGACCAATCTCAGCTCTCTTTTACTGGTCCTCGGATATCACTGAAGGCCCCTGGCAATGTATAAAGAAGCATCTCATCGTCACGCCGCGTCTCTTTTGAATTGAGACAAAGTGTTGCGTGTTTGAAGAGTTCCTTCTAGGAAGGGATCTGGAGTCCAGCAGTACTCGGAATTGTGTTTTTGTGTTGAATTCAGCAAAGTAGGTGGAACTGCACCTTTAATATTGAGAAAAGAAGGTTTTATTGTAAAAAGCGCAGCTTTTAATCGAGCGTAATGGTTCCCTAGCCAACTTTTGGCATTTTCTACGCGCTTAATCCAAAAGCTGCAAGAATTATGAAGAAAGACCAATTCATGGGAGCAATAGGTTGCGCAGGTCCGTGTGCCGCGTGTACAATGGCTAAACACGCCTCAACCTCGGAAAACCTAAATCCACACGCGAGATGACGTAACGTCACGGACCGGGATCAACGCAACATTTTCCTCAATTTTGGAAAATCCCATTGTTTTAAATGTCTATAATTATCTTTTATTATACGAATACATATTTGGGATAAGTTTACGAAGAGAGATCGGAAGGAGAGTCCGGCCCCCTTGGGATTTACAATCTAATGGGATGACGGCGATTAGATGGGGCAATTGGGGCAATAATCCACAGAATATTTCATACACACGGGTCTGGCGGCTGGATCGGGAGACGTTCCCCCAGCCCGCGTGTTCGTCATCAGACAGACAGACAGACCGCTTGTATATATTTACATATTTTTTGCTTTTTGTTGGGTAATGGGGGGGATGGAGAGACATGGATCTGGAACGGGGTAAAACTAAAACCATCTGTGCAACAAACTGAAGCCAAACAGCTTCCTGCAGCTTGCTGGCTCCCGACAGACTGAAAAACCTCATCTTAACCCTGTGAGCGCCCGCGGCCAGCATCGCACTAACGTTACGCGGACGGCATGCAAATAAAAAGCAACTGTTATGCGCCAAAACGACAAAATTAAAGTCCCGGGGGGAACTTTGCTGACTTTGTCTCAAAGAAGAGAAAGGAGGGTCGAGGGAATTCCTTTTCTATTCTAAATCTGGTAAAAGGGTTACGTTTCGACCAACTGCTTCGCCAGGCTGAAGCGGCGTAACCGTAGATCTCGTCTTTGCCAAATATTCCGAGCTCTCGAAAAATGGAACTGGATCCGTTTAACGAAACCAAAGCCAACTGGGAAAAAGATTCGGAATCATTCAACAATCTGCCCCAAAATCTCAGTAATTTACATCAGCAGTGATGTCATAGGTTGATGGAAAAAGGGACCAACTACTAATTTAAAAAAAATGGCAAGCAATTCAGTGGACGGTTGTACGAGGGAACCTCACATCATGCGCTCAACTCATAGCAAGGCTGACGCAGCGCATGTTTTGGGGTGGGGGGGTGAAAAGATCTGGAATGAATTACATACACTCCAGGATTTTGCCCTAATTATTCCTTACTGTAAAACACACCGTCTGGCCGGGAAAACAGAGGCTGATCGCATTCCAGCCAAATAAATTCCATCCCCTCTCCCCCTTCACACAGTCTCCGGAGCAAAGAGATTCTGCGATTTAATTTGAAACAACGACCCGCGTCATCTAAAAGAGAATCAAGAACGCAGGAAAGAATAAAAGTTACTTATTACTATCAAGCAAGTGCTTTGGAATAGTTTCATGCACGTCGCCATTTTGGTTCTAAAAGCTCCGCCCACCTGCCTTCCCTTCCTTGGAGGATCATACAACCCGCGTCCCGAACGCATCCATTGAATACAGACAGTAAACTCCTGCAGAACAACGCATTCTCCGCAATATCCGTCGACGGTCGCGCTATTGGGTCCAGACAACAGATTCAGAACTGAGAATTTATTTCGATTCCTCTTTAAATCAGACAATGCCCTAAAAGCAACTCTTACTGTACATCTCCAGTATATGTGGATACATTCAAAATACTTAAAAGAATGGGGGATTCCATTAACGGGGGGGGGGTCATGCAGATGAGCGTTTAGCGACGCAGTTTGTTTTTTGGTCCCATGTGGCCGGAAGTTCACAAACAAACAGTTTATTTAGGTGACCTTCCTGCCCGCAGCGCTGCCGGGGTCTCTACGCACATGTGCTCTGGGTAAACATGTGGCTTGTGTGTGTGTTTCTTTGCGGTGGACACACTTCCGCACGCAGCTGTCCAACTCAACCTTTCTCCTTCATCCTGTAGGGCTAACAGCGCCATGTGACATTCCACGTGCGACAGGCAGCAAACAAAGGGGCAACTCTGGCTAGGGCACTTCACGTGCCCCCCACCCACCCCAGACACACACTAACACCCCCCCCCATTTTAAAACTCATCAAACACTTACGTGTGTGTGAAACGGCAATCTAAACAGTCCCTCGTAGGAAGAGGCCGGGGCAGTAAATATTTACGAGATGTTGGTGGGGATGGAGATTTCAAAAGGGTTCATAATCACTCAAAGCCACGTCTTGCCATGTTTTCTTTATATCTGGATTTATAAACATTACATTTAAAAACATTTTAATAAAATATTGTTTTTAGGGGGGGGGGGGTTTGGTAAAGAGCTTTCGCTCGCCAACCATGAGCTCCGTGAAACTAAGGAAAATAGACGTAGCTCCCCAGGTCCAAGAGCAGAGTCTTTAGTCGAAGTTGATATCTTTTTTTATTTGGCCAACATAGAAGAAGAATGTAGAGTTATATAAGCTTTCAGGACCTCAGAGGGCTCTTCTTCAGATCAAGCAGATGGAATGAAGAACGGATCAGTACCGGTCACTTTGTGATTAACAGTTAATTAAGAAATATGAATTTTCCCAAATAGCTCATTTCTTTAAAACGCAGGATTCATTTTTTTTTTTTTACTACACATTTTCTGCATGTAAAATGTAATGGCGGCCAAACCGCTTGCACTTTACGGGCCAAGCGCTGCACGTTTTTAAGGTAACGCAGACCCGCGGTACGGAAGTCAGACGATGTTACGTCATTTCGCAGGAATCCCACCGGGGGTAAGAGAAATATGGGGAGTTGAAGATCTTTGTCCAAATTAAAACTGGCAAATTGTTCAATTCTTTAAACAAAAATACAGATCAGCTTGAGATCCTGGCACGGACGTTATCCCCCCCCCCGCTTCTATCCCGGCCGTGCCAAATTCCCAGCGTCGGTCCAAGCCGCATCTCCTCGAGTTTATGGCGATGAGCAGAAAACTCCGAGGAGAATCGACAGGCTCCAGAATTCTATGTAAGGAAGAATTCCGAGCCCAGAATGAACGTCTCTATTTTAAGAAGCTGATAATCCCGAAACGGTAGATTTTAGATATAAAAAGTCATCAAAGGGAAATGTTGGGGAAGCTGGGTTATTAATGCTGGAGCGTGGAGCTGTATGCCCTGTAAATAAAAAAATTAAAAAAGAGGGGGTGCTGGATACGGGGTTAATTTAAACCATTGGAGCCGCTTTTAACTTGGACTTTCCAGACGAAGGAGTCGATAATTCTGACCGCGGTCTCTTCTTTCCACGCAACGTTGCAGGTTTTCTGGATCTCCTCGCTGCACAGGTGGCTCTTTAGTTAGCCGAAGCCTGACGAGCGATTTGCGGTTATCCCAGGAGATCCGGAAACCATTGGCTTTTGGGGGCCCCGGGTATTCCGGCCTAATCTGAACCATGGGAAGGAAGCCATTCAGCTTCTGGTCATTGTGAGATGATGCTCGGATACATAGTTTCTGCCCCATTCCATGGTCCTTCTGGGGAGGCTTATTACAACCAAAGGGGTGGTTAATGTCTCCGGCTTCATCATTAGAGAGGAGACTCCATCGAGCTGCAAAATCATTAACAAGCACTAGCAGCCCCAGGGGATGAGGAGCAGGGAGACGACTCTCGATTTTAGG
This sequence comes from Spea hammondii, assembly GCA_029215755.1. Lineage (NCBI taxonomy): Eukaryota > Metazoa > Chordata > Amphibia > Anura > Pelobatidae > Spea > Spea hammondii. Next base: position 45,255,722 of record JARDYJ010000008.1, read on the forward strand.
CTGGTGGGTAGCGTGATGCCATTCCTTTGTTATTCAAATGCGACCCTTTAAATGACAATGGAAGCATTTGTAGGGGGGAAGCCCAGCGGAGGCATGCACTCCAAAGCTCACATGGCTTGGATACTCGACAGCTGTCTGGATGGACCGACTTCAATCAGAGGAGATTATTCTATTAGATTCTTTTACACGCCAAGCGAGGAACGCTCTCCTACAGGAAGGTGAATTCGTTTACCAGACAAAGAAGCCTGAAAATAAAACGATCTGCTGGATCCGTGACATGGATCGGCCCACGTCGAGGTCAATCTAGCTGCTCAGCTGTTCCTGAACTCCAACTCCCATGATCCGGGAGGAGGGGAAAAAAAAAGACTATTATGCCGCAAACAGCTGTGTTGGTCCCGGGATGCACAACCGATTCTGAGCCGCAGGACATCTATTGTATGGGGTCAACATACAATAAAGCGCACGCGTGTTTTTATTTGATATCACCTAGCACCTCACTAGCGATATGTTAGGGTAGGATAACCCAGGTACACGACTCACACCAGCGAAGGAAGGGAAATAATGATTTACCCAATAACACAGCCGATTCGCAGTAACAGAGTAGTTAAAGATATACGTTAAGTGGGATAATGTATCTGTAGCGAGCGGTGGCGCCTTCGCTTCCTCCGCCTGGGGGGGGGGGGGGAGTGGAAACGCTTCTCAGGATTACTTTTGCAGGAACCTCAGGAACCCAACATTTGTTGACCTGCTTCAGGAGTTCACTGCCGTCCGGCGGAGGAAGCGCGGAAACAGGAGGCGTCTGTGCCAACTGGAAAACACATTACATTTGCTGAAAAAGAATGTGTTCAAAAAGTTAACCTGCCGGGTGGATGAAAAAAACATAGAATTCCCACAGTGACGGGACATTGGAGCATTCGAAACAGCCCCAGACAATGTATGAGCAAAACAATTAGACTATAATCCTATTTAAAGCTTCACCGACAGCACCATTAAAGTGAGAAGAGGGTATTTAGTTTCTTCAATCCTCTTTTGTGCTTCATTTTTTTTGCCCAGTCTCTAGATGAGTTCAAATACCCCGATAGCACTTTTTGAGAATTATAAAGGGCATTTATTCGTCCAAGTACTTTTATCGGTTATTCGTGTTGTTTGGGGGGCACTGAAGCAGTCAGTCCTGCAATAGGCTCAGGTAAAGGCTATTAAAGGGTTAACAGCCCCAGTCCAGAATGGACGAAGGCAAAGCCAGGTCATGGACACCACGTAGACCACATTACCGGCCCCCGGCTGCAGCGTATAAACACAACAGCCCATGCAGGACGCCAGCTGGGGCTCATACTCTCCCATCGAGCTCTTGGCACAGATCCCCGGACTTTCACAGACAATGATTAGTTAGCGCTCTCTTTCGTCAGACTTCTTCTTCCCTGGCTCTCCATAGTGCTGCATTGGTGCTAGCAAATGCCACCGAAAAGAGCTTTACAAATGCCCCCGACCACTGAGCACCCCCCCTAAAATCCTTCCCCGTTTGTACTGTACAGCTCTCTGGAAATATATATATTTTACGAGGCGTAACAAATGTTCCTAAACATTAAGATTTTGACGAACATTCTTAGAATTTTCTCCTCCGGTAACATCAATGGGATCCCTTTCTCTGCATGGAGTTAGTGTCGGAGCGTGCTGGCGGTGACGATACATACATGCACGTTCCTAAGCATGTCTTCGGCGGAAACCCTCCATGCACTTACATGGGGGGGGGGGGACACAACATTCGTAGAAAGGAGACATTCAGCTCTCATGATCCATTAAAGCGTCTTCCATGGATGTGTGTCCGTTATGGAGACCGCTGTGGCCGGACATTATTTAGGACACAATGACAAACTTGTGGGTTAGTCGCGGGTAAGAAAATGTCCTACTCAGTACGTTCTGGTACAACTTGCAGTTAGATGAGAGCCATTCGGCGTATATTCCTCCAGCCGCTGCTACTACAGCTCAAGCCTACTAAGTTGTTGGTCTCGTCTTCGATTCAGGAGCCATACGCCTATCCCATGCATGTTAATAGTCTATCAATGTATTAACATCTTCCACTCCCGCTGGAAGGCCAATCCACTTATCTACCACCTTCTTTTGCCCAACAAAATAAAGTTTTGGGGGGTAAATCTACAGGAGGTGAACAAACAGCCAAAAACCGGACATAATGATGTTTGCATCAGCTTGAAGCGGGTCGTCTGTGCTTTTAATGAATCTGCGAGACAGTCTGGCCGAGAAAGGATAGGAAGTTTATGAGCAGACGGATGTGTCAGTGAGATAAATCAGCTGATGGCAGACAGGGGCCGTTTGGCAATGGAGGCTGTCAGTATCCCCATAACACCACATCAACAAACATCGTATGACCCAGAACTCCAAGGGGGGGTCAGACGGGACCAACGATAAGCCCAGCGTGTCCCAGTGACTCCAGAGCCGGAATATGGCCGCTCCAGGCATGGACAGCGGGAACCGGCGTGGATTTCTACCGCGACGATTGACGCGCTTGCCGGTGACCCAACAGCGCTATCCCCGACCGGAAGACGGCAAAAGGTTTGCTTCTCTGATACATCAAAAAACCTGCGTCAATGTACTAAACGCTGTCTCAACCAGAATGCGTCTCCATGGCCGAGCCTACAGAGGCGTTAAATGCGGGCAAGGAAATAATTTGCATATTGGGTCGTGGAATTAGCATGTGCAGACGTGCGAAACAAAGACAACCAAAACCTCATATCACAAGCTTTACCCCATAAACAAAAGCTTCTCTCTCTCAACTTATAGGCAGTCCCCTATGCCCATGCCCTTATTTCTCTAGAAAAGTCCTGGCGTTTTTACGAGCGGCTTTCTCCGGATCAAAGATATTAAGTGCGTTATGATTTGAGTGACACCCCCCCCGGCATGAATAAAGAGCGTCTCCTCTTTTACTAATAATTAGACTGTCAGAGAGCGTCTGCGCTTTCCTTTTAAGCCCTGGGTCTACAGCTTTTCTCCCCTCTGTTAGTTTACCCGAGCCGAGGGGACAGCGCAGACAAACATATCCCGTCCGCTAGATCCAAACTTAAAAGGATCACAGATGGCTTCGGGAATTGATCCCCCGGGGTCCCCGTTACAGACTAAACAAGAGGGAAAGAAGTAAACAGAGCGCACTCCCCAGAACTCACAAGGAGAAGCCGTCACGGGGGCTCCCGACGTACAGGCGAGCGGTGACACGGCCATGCTGTGCTCATCGGGTTCAACGCAGCCCCCCAGCTGCATTATTTAACTGTAATAAGTATCTGTCCTCCCTGTTCCATCTCCCAGGGATCACTAATTTAGGATTATGTCATTCTATAAAAAAAATAAAAGGTCACATCAAGGTTAGAAAATGGAAAGAGAAGCGGCGGTCAGAACGGGCCAGCGGTTATCTCCCATAAGAGTCATGAACTATTTAAGTACTTAAGGGATAATAATTATTCCCACGTCATTGGTAAATAAAATTATTAAAAATTGGGTCCTGGGTAAAATATAGACCCAGCGAGGATTCCAAAGCAGTTTCGGGAGTGTATATGGCAATAACCAATCAACCCCATTCGGCATCTGTTAACATGCGGCCCTCGGAGGAGTCCGCATCTGGATTCCAATTAAGAATCTTCAATTAACAAAGACTAAACACCATTAGAGGTATAGAAACATAGAGGCAGATGAGAACCGTTACATTCACACGGTAAACGTGGATAGAGCAGAATCCCCGACATCACAACCCAACTGAGACATCATGTTTCAAGGAGGTTTGGCCACCACACTCTCTCACAGCATAAAAAAAAGACCTGCGATGTAATGCATTCGGTTGCCCGACGTGTCCCCTCTGTAACATTTCCATTAAACTGATGGGTAGAAAAATGATTATAACGGAAGGAGCCCCCCCCCCAGTCTTACTGTTCCAGCCACATGTGGATTGTATCTCACAGCAAGACAGAGAGCAGCTCTGGTGAACTCACAGCTTCCCGCAAGGGGAATATGTCTAGATCAGTCCCATAAATCAAAGCCAAAAAAGATCTTTGGTTGGCTCAAAAAAAGCATTTGCGGAAGAGAACAAATCCACAGGCACACAAAGCATGGAATTCATATTAACCCCAAACCCCTCCATCTTCAGGAAGAGCCACCATGGCAGACCCCACGCTTCGCCATCATCATCTCCACAAATAGTGCTTCGAGTATCACGAAGTGGGAATTACGGGAACCATTTATAATACCTTGCAGCGATTGACGTGATCCATAATTAGCTAGGAATTAGCCCATCATGAGCAAAATATAAAGTTACAAAAAATCTCAGGAATTAGTCTCCGTTTTCACTTTTTTCTCAACGACAGAAAAGATAAATATAAATAAAAAAAAAAAAAGCTCTGTAAAAGCTCCTCCTAAATTAACAAAATCAGCTGAGAAAACCGGTTTGTTTGTTTTTTGTGAACAAATTCCATATTCCGAAAGTTTGGGAATGTCTCAGAACACTTGGGTTTTAGTTTGTGGGGTAGGGTTTCTTGCTCTGTTAAGCGCCAAAAAGGGTAATAAAGTTAATTTTTAGTGTCGTTATTTGTTTGGAATATGTTCCAATTACACATTTTTTACATGTATGTCGTTCAAAGAGCGATTCAAGCTTAGTTTCTAAAAGAGCGTCTTCGGTCATTCATCTCTTGCTCTGCTGGTGCACAGGAAAAGGTGTTTTAGGAATTAATGTATTCCAGTCCAGGAAAGTTAAGAGGGTTTGCTCGACCTCAGCTGGGAAAATATAAAAAAAAATTGTCAAAGTAAATGTCGCTTAAACTTCTTGTATCGAGTCGGAATTCATGGAACCCCCAACGCTTTTAACATGAGGGTCCTTACCGTCCATTTAATGCAGTATGCTGTGCTGCACCGCCATCTAGTGGCAGGACACAAGTAGCGCCAAGGGTGGGCAGACTAGATGGTTCGTATGTTAAGCCGATCATTTTATTGGCTGAGGGGCAGCCGACGCCACCAACTTTACACGTCATATGAATCGCCACAGCCCAAATAAAATTACCATTAATTATTGTTTTATGTAGCGCCATCACATTCCGCGGCGCTGTACATTGGGATCATAGCAGAACAGTAAGGAGCTCATCCATATATTTCATTTTTTAGAGCCTTTCGTAACATTGAGAAAGATCTTCTTGTGTGATCTGGAGTAACACGTCCGGAGTGCGGTCTCACTCGGTTGCTTTGAGGTCCTTTTAAAACTTTTTAGAACCCGTTACTGTCCCTTCTCTTCTTCTAGACTGTATCAGGAGGGGACTTCCTTCCGTAGAGGATGCAAAGTGCTTTATAAATTGACGAAACTGCTACGGACACTGGAAATACTTCTCCAATACCCCCGATGTGCCCCCCCATGTCATGAGGTAACACAGAACCTGCCCCGCACACTAAGGAGGTGCCCAGAGATTTGTCCTGGCCGAGAACCAAAAGTAAGTAATTCACCCCATGTATTCACACGGAGATCCATCGACAGCTTCTTCCGGCGACTCTTCTGGCAGAACGCATGGAGTCAGACAGGGAACCTGGTGGGAAATCCAATTACTTTTACGTAGCCTCTGCTGTCTGAAATATTTCTGAATTAAAAAATGTAATTTATGTGTGTAGTTGCCAAGACTCCTGGTTTGTCAGGACTGACAGATGCACTCACTAGATTCTTGCTTTGTCGGCCGAGGTAAAGCGACTTGGCCAGTTTGACATATCTCCTTTCACGCTGACCTGCCATCAAGTGCTGTCACGATCATCTCTACAGGAGCAGGGTTTGTTCTTGAGTCTGCCTGTGTGATTTATTGGGGTCTATTCACTAAGGAGTGGGTTGTCAGGAGAGTAGTGTGTCTTCTCCTTCATTTTCCTATACATTATGAAGGGACAGCTCCAGTGAGCTTCTGCTGTAGCAAGCGCCTGGTTGGCCCTGTATGCTGTATAGTTAAATCAGTTTCAACTATGCATTCCGCAGGGCCAGCTCGGCCCTTCTTATCTGCCAGAGTTGACCCTGAAACCACAACTCTCCTGTTTAGTGAATAAACCCCTCTGCTTGACACCTCCTGAGTGGTTCTGATTATTATTATTATATGATTATTGATAATTTTATGATTATTTCAGCCTCATGCAGTTTTCCGGGAGGTTACTCGTTAAGTCGACCTGAAATCTCCTCAAGCTGATAGTCGAGTCGTCAAGTTGCTCCATCTCAGCCAAACGAGCGGGACTAAAAAATCTGACCCAACACTAACACGACCTTTTTGAGACCCCGACATGTGGCAATGACATCGTGTGACATCATACCCTCATGGAGACATCGTACCTACAGTTTCGGGGACGGTCCTGACAGAGTGTGCAACCAAGACAGTTTTTTAACGCCCAACCATTATAATGTTATAGTAATAGCGCTATTCACCTAGTCGTTACGGCAACACGGCGGCGAGAGCCAAATTCCTAACAACGATCCGCAAAACACAAAGGTTTTGCCAACACGGCGCATGGCGGGAACACCAAGATAACACTTTCACTATAATCTCTTATCAACAATCGGCAGAACATATTTCTTCTACAAAATGCCATTTTGGTCAAGATATTGGCCCAGTCCGACCCCGTGGTGGGCACTAATTACCACACGGCACAGAGCGGACCCTGTGGTCGGCACTAATTACCACACGGCACAGAGCGGACCCTGTGGTCGGCACTAATTACCACACGGCACAGAGCGGACCCTGTGGTCGGCACTAATTACCACACGGCACAGAGCGGACCCTGTGGTCGGCACTAATTACCACACGGTGCAGAGTGGATCCTGTGGTCAGCACTAATTACCACACAGCAGAGTGGATCCCGTGGGCACAGGATCTCTAGGATCCCTAAAACCAGAGAACATGTTGGGATTTCATTCACCGCTGCAGTGCATCTTTGGGTGGCACAAGGGTTAAGCCCAGTTGCCCTGTTACTGAGGTGGTTGAGGCTTTTAGGTGTCATGGCAGTTGCTCTGTGTAATTTACCTCACTCATGCCAAGAATGCCCTCTCTAAGGTAAACTCCTCTATCTACCCGGCCAATCTTCACCGCCCCAGCTCCCTGTCCCCCCCACTTACTCCCAGGCGTACCCCTTTAAGCTGTGGCCCCTAACTTACCGTATTGGAGCCCTGCCACCTCTCTCAAGTATGTTCCTCTCACCCGGAACTATTCGTACTCAGCTCTCTGTGCTACCCGGATCCTTATTCGAGAGGAACTGAAACCTAAAACTGGCAGTGGCAGAGAGCTGGGGGTTTCTGTGGAAACAGCCAGTCATGCGCAGGGATGGGCAAAGTTTTCTTTACCACAACCGCTCTAAACTACGACTCCCGTGATGCTTCGAAAGTTCAAAATACAGGGAGGGCATTATGGGAGATGTAGTCCACAGCGTTTAATGTTAATGCGTAAATCTGGTTGAATGGCAGGCCTGTGAGTTGTCAATTAAACCTCCAGGAAGTGGAATTTCCTTATGAAGTCATTCTTGAGGCATTAGGTGACAACTGTGTGGTCAACAAGGGGCATTTAGCACCCTGGGGCAGGCCAGTGGCATTACATGTTTTTTGGACAAACATATGCGCTTTTCAGAATGCCCACGAGGTCCAAACTTCATGAATTTTTCTTCTTTCGGCTGTATTCTTAGAATGTACAAGTGAAAGCGAAAGAAAGAAAAACCTACGGTGACCGTATTTTAAAAACGAAACAAAAAATCTTCATTATTGACAGTGTGAATTGGAGAAAAAACATTGCGTGGGCACCTTTCGCGTTATTTGCGCCGTAATTAGACATTTTTGTAACGCCGTGGCATGCGGATAGACTGCCTGACCTTGGCGTTCGGGATTTTCCCGCGTCTCGTTAATAATATCATTGATATCTGGAGGCTGTTAATGAAATCTTTCCAGTAACCTTAACTTTTTTATTATTATTATATTCAAAAAATCATAAAACAGGTTTGCATAATAAAAAAAAATGCACCATTTTTCTTTAAATAACATTAAAACACAGAAAGAAAATCTCTATTTGAACAAAACATTAAAAGCTAGTAATAAAGAACGGTCGCCGTCAGAGTGTACGGCAGCTACGAGTATTCATGTTTTATGTTTAATAATCCGCATTCAAGGACAGGAGGGACGTTTATTAAAACGGAGGAGAAATATTAGAACAAGAGACCGGAATCTAACGCTAGAGAGTCAGAGGCTGAGATGGAACGGAAGGAAGTTTTACTTTACTGTGAGAGTGGTAGATAAGTGGAGCAGCCTCCCAGCAGAGGTGGTAGAGGGTAATACAGTGAGGGTATTAAACATGAATGGGATAGGCATATGGCTCCTGAGACCAACCACTGATTAAGGTTACAGCAGGAGAAACGGGCCCACAGGGGCCGATCTGCCGGCGGGTTCAGGGTTTCTGTTAAACGCTGTTGCATGTTTTGTTACGTTGTTGTGATACACGATAGATACAAACACAAAGTGTATCTGTGTTGGAATGTGTCGGTTCCGCCTCGATGAACACACAGGTGTGCGTACGTGATGCAATGCAGGAATTTAAAGCACAGAGCAGGTACGCGGGGGGAGGTGGAGACTCCCGAGACGACGAGTGCTTCCTGTGTAGGACTGCGAGAGACGAAAGAAACCATCAAAGGATCCATAGCAGCTTCCCCCGCATCAGATGCCTGACCGGGGGCCACAGGTACGCATCGCAGACAAGATGGCTTACAGAGACCTCATCCAGCACTGGCACGAAGGCGTCCTGGCGGCGGATCAAAAGGACTACGACTTGGCTCTGGAGAAATTCCGAAGTATTGGGGATCCACCGGCCAAGATATGGTTCAACATTGGGAGTTTACACCTCCTCAAAGGAGAACTCCAGCAATCATTAGAGGTACGGGGGCTTTAACCCTTTAACGAGACGCGGCACAGCCTGCGTATTCAGGGGGGACTCAATAGACCCCATAATAAAACCCAAAGGGTTTTATTAACTCCCGGAGATAACACGAAATGACACTTATTATTCTAATCGATAGATTTAATATATATATATATATATACACACCAAAAAAATATATATATTAAAATAAATTATTTTTTATATATATATATCATATTTTTTCATTATACAAGGATGGGCAGCGTATGAGATAAACCCAAAACACACCAAACAGTTTTCGAATTTCTCAAATATTTTTCTGCAATTTCATCCAATTCACAATAATTATATATAATTTTATAAAGCACCAGTATTAAAAAAATAAATATATATATTAATAGTTATAATAAAGAGCGAGGTTTTTCGATGGGTTTTTCCTGCTTATCCTGCACATGTACAAAAATTTAGGGGAAACAATCATTAGTTTTTTCATATTTTGAGATCCAAAACATGCTCCGAGCTGACCTTAGTCAATAATATCTTGCAAATAAATGGGGGTTTTTTTTTGTATATTGCAAAAAAGTTTTAAATGCAAAACAAAAATGATACCAAACTTTGATTTGGTTGAGTTGTTTTGGGTTATGAGACCACAAGGAGTGAAAATCTTGGTCAGAACTCTCAAAAAGAGAGAGTCGCAGGCTTTCCTTAACCATCGGTGGGACTTTGGGCTTATTCACTAAGGGGTGAGCTGCGCTCAATGTATTTCTTTTGGGGCGAGCCTGGGGTAATCCCAGGAGGTTCCCATCAGCAGAATTCGGCACGTGGGACCCCCGCAGAGATCCATAAATCGAGTAAATGAGACAGCCGAGCTCTTTGTGTTAACGACTTGGAACCTTGAAGGCTTAGAACCTTTGGGGCATGTAACGCACGCCTCTACAGCCTCCAGGGTGTAAAGGGTGCGTTACCCTCATCCTTATACCCCCCTCAGGCTCTTTAAGGAACAGAACTGGGAATTTCAGGTACTGGGGATATCGATGGGGTTTTTTCTGCCCCACAAAGTGGCGTTTAGTGTTTATGTGGGGCTGTCACCAAGCTCCGTCCCCCCAATCCTTGCTCGATGTCGCGTCGGCACCCCACGGGGTATGTCTGATGTCTCGTTATAGTAATTAACACAGGTATAATCTCTCATGGTGACGTGTGCTCTCGCCTGCGGTCTGCCCCTGCGCTGAAAGGGTTAAAGCGCTGACTTGCGTGTGAATTGTGAGATTTGTGAACCTTTTTTATGGTTTGTTTTTTTCTCAGGCGTTTGACACATCGCTCGGGAAGGATCGCTGTCTGGCTGTCGGGTTTTCCCAGAGGAGTTTTGTGCATTTCCGGTTACAAAAGTAAGCGTGCGCCGGCCCTGTAAGGGTTAATATGCCATGTTTCGGGACCCCCTACGGCCCATCGGCTCCCAGCGGATAATCGTGTCTTTGCCGTAGACAGAGCTCTCTAAATGTCTTTTTTCCCCAGGTACGAGAAGGCGCTGAGCGATTGTCACCAGGCCTCGGCTCATCTCAGGAACAACAGTTTCATTGACTACAAGCAGCTGGGACTGAAATACGTGCTGCACACTTGGGAGGTAGGACCTCGGACGGGACATCTGCCCAAACGGGACAACTCTATGGTCTGACAAAAGTGGCCAATGCAGCTGGGTTCCAAAACACCTGCCGGCCGACGCAGCGGATACTGGGTGTTAGAGTCAGCGTTTAGTCGATAGTCTCCTACACTCTTTAATGTCCCATCTCCGGAGTCATTGTGTGTCCTTCGCAGGTTCTGTATAACACGGCGGCCGCTCTGTGTCACCTCGGAAGGTGGGAGAGCGCAGAAGAGAAGCTGAGGGAGGCTGTGAAGTGGGTACCGGGAGAGGCCAAGACTCCCAAACTAGAGGCCGCCTTGGAATCAGTCCAGGTACCGACGTCCATCTCCGTCCATCCAATCCCACCGCTATCCCAATAAATTATATATATATATATATATATATATATATATATATATATATATATATATATATATTATACTGGTTTCCAGTGCCTAATGGGCCTGTGTACTGGAAACGTATCCATAAATTATGAAATTTGAGAATTTTTTAGTATATTTTAATATAATGTAAAGGATATGAGGGAAACGGGTTTAACCCTGGGCATGTAGTCACTAAAATAATGGCAATAATGCTCATCACTCTAAGGCAACAAAGTCATTAAGATCTCGTGGAGACAAGTAAACTGTCAGCCCAAGGATCCAAGTATGATCCAATTCCAAAAACTTTACCAAATTCCTTAAATCTCAAAAAATTTATGCTGGAGGCAAATCCCAGCTTCTGATTTCAGGATGCCTGTGAGGGTACAAAATTATCATATTGTCTAGAGCTTTTTTAAAGTAAAGTGCTTTTTTTTTTAAAATTCCGTTCAAAACGAAATTCTCTAATTTTGATAAAGGATTGTAGAACGCTCTGTTACTTTAAATTAACCCTTTCTTATAAAGCAGACATTATCAGATGTGACGTCAGAACGCATGTCCCTTCCTTCCCGCAGAGCCGAACCTTTCTGATCCCGACGCACGTCCCCGAAGGGGAACTTTTCAGACCCAAAAAGCAGGAAGTTGAGCAGCTAAATTCCAGAGACTTCCTGGGTAAACCGAAGGTGAATCAGCGCTTTTTATTAACGGATGAATCATATAATAGCCTCGCCGGGGATTTAAATTCCACCTCTGTTTGTAAAAGGTTTATTTACCTCTTCTTATTCTCCCGATATAAATGTAACCGCAGCGTTTTGTTAAGTTTAAAGTAGAATCACGTGGCTCTAATTTAATGCGTTACCTGGGGCCCGGTGAAATCTTGACGTGGCTGTGATTTGTAGGGGTTTACTTAGTCCGCTTTTCTGCATTCAGGTGATCGTGTCCGTCGTCCCTAATGACCAGTACAGTGGATTTGAGCCTCTGCGCCCACAGGTAGGACATCTGCTCCCATTGACAAGTCCCATCGACCTCAGCGGTCTCTTCTTCAGGTGGAAAAAGTCATTTATTTTGTACATTGGCCCATTAAAAGGTGTCGGCTTCAACTAAACACTTACTGTTTTAGCAAAAAAATTACACAATTTGACTAGTCAGATTGATTGGCAAGCTGCTGTGATTGACACGCCTCTTTGATTGACACGCCTCTTTGATTGACACGCCTCTTTGATTGACAATGTCAGTATTTATATTACTGAGCAAAAATAATTTTCCTTTTTTCTGTTATTATTTGATTTCACAGAACCGGTCAAGTCTTTAGTTGAAGCTGATACCTTTTTTATGAGAGTAGAAAAAAATATTTATAACGTTACTTAAATAATATATTTAACCCCTTACGTTACTTAAATAATATATTTAACCCCTTAATGACAAAGCCCGTACATGTACGGGCTCAAAATGCATTGTTTTCAATGGGTTTAGGGGCCGCTCATTGTCCTTAAGGGGTTTATAATATATTTATCATTAAAAAATTACTCAACTTCATCTACCAAATAAACAAAATTTCAGTTAATTCTGGAAGTGCAGCCCAAATCAGCGCTCGAGGTAATAAAGTAATACCGAGAAATTATTCACATTCCTTTTTCTGTTTTTATTTTCAGAATCGCGGTTTTTACGAGCCAGGTCCTGACGCTGTTCTGTAAGGATTTTTGCTTTGAATCAGTCTTTAGTTCTTTTATATAAATGCGGAGATAACTTTAATCCCCTTCGCTTCTCTTCTCCCAGCGGGCAGGAAGCCGGATACCACCGGGTCTTAATTCATTATTACCCAGAGGATTCTAACGACGATGTAGCCGTGAAGGCAAATAGCTATGTGTACGTCCTGAACAAAGACGGGGAATGGGCCGCCGCCGTCCACAACGGCCAGGTAAGGACCCCCGAATACGCGGGGCCGGGTCTGCACCAACCCTCTCTGATGAAGGTTGATCGCCAGCCGTGCTGCGTTTTTTTCCAGCTTGTTGAACTTTCTTTTATTATCTTTGCATTTTATAGAAAATCCTGATTCCAACCAGTATTCTGAAACCAGTGAACGCGCCCAAGTCAGACATTAAGGTAAAAACCGCAGACGACTCCAGATCTTATATGATAGATGATATTATTTCTAAGGAACGGATCTTTTTGGCTTCTTTCTAATATCTGTTTATGTGATAAATTATATCCTAACCGGCTGTAGCATTTTATATACATTCTTAAGGAGTAGTCCACACTATGAACAGTTCTGTCATTATATTTCTTTTTGCTCTTTTACTCCGTATGTCATCATTCTACGTCTGTTCAAATTATTTCTCCCAATTTTATTTCTTCACAATTTTTTTTGTTAAATATTTTTTGGCAGCAAGATGATAACGGGATTCCTATGCCACCCATGAAAATCCCTCCTTCCAGACCAGCGATGCCGTCCCCGCAGCAGATGCTCTGGTTAAACAACGGTACGGAGAAAGAATAGGACTTGCCTCTCAGATACCCCCTGATCCCCCGTTAGAATTTTAGAGGGTCAGTGAAGGGTCTTCGGTTAGCGGGTCAGCGATTATACATTTCATTGAATGTAATAAGAATTTTCATTAATTAAAAGCAAAAAATAAATCTTTGTAGCGATGTTAGAAAGGAGTGGGATATTTTGCAGTAGCCAGGGGTGGGATACTTTGTAGCGGTTGTTAGTCAGGGGTGGGATACTTTGTAGTGGTTGTTAGTCAGGGGTGGGATACTTTGTAGCGGTTGTTAGTCAGGGGTGGGATACTTTGTAGTGGTTGTTAGTCAGGGGTGGGATACTTTGTAGCGGTTGTTAGTCAGGGGTGGGATACTTTGTAGCGGTTGTTAGTCAGGGGTGGGATACTTTGTATGATGTGGGACAGGTGTCCAAAGAATGGCAAATGTGAGGGTCTGTTGAGGGTTCCTGGGGTGAAGATAGACCATCGATAGACCATTAGATTAGAAATGTTTTTTGAAATTCAGATTTTAACCCTTAAGTCTATGTAGGTAACTGTAAAACTGAACTCCTGGTGTCTTTGTTTTGAAAGCGACTCATAATGTTTTATAGATGACCAGGATCGGTTGCTGAAGCAGATACCCCCTCGACCTGAAGGAAAACCCCCGGCACCTTCTAAGGTTTGGCTGCATTTTAATCTGAAGGGACAGTCTCTTCCCTTATTCCAAATAACATATTTTCCGTTTACTAAACAAATGGCTCTGAAACAACTTTTATATAAAAATTGCCTCCCATCTTATAGTAGAGAAAATTATTTTTATCTTCTGTCTGTCTTTAAATAAAAAACCCTCAATGAGGCCACACCTCCAGCCACACCTCTAACCACACCCCCTACAACAAAAGTGCCCCTCTTTGTATATCTGACATTGAGCGGTGTTGAGATTGTTATAGATAAGACTCCATCCTGATTTGCTCTCTCCCTACAGATGAAGAATTCATCGCTAGGAGAAAGTGTCGAAGAGCTGCGGACTCCGGTCATCCCAGAGCCGTCTCGTAGGGAAAATGTTGTCCCTTTAACAAATCCCGTGCTCAAGAGAGATGTCCCTTTAACAAGAGCTCCGATGCTGGAGAAAGTGCTCCCTTTAGGAAGAACGCCATTGATGGAGACAAATCCAGCGACCGAAAGACCTTCCCCACCAACAGATAAAGTAGCAGAGAGATCTCCTCCAACAACAACAGATCTTTCTATCCTGGAAGCCAGGAAGGTTAGTGAAGCAAACGGTGTGCTGCTGGGGCAATGAATACAATGTATCAAATATAAAATGTTTCATTCTGAAAGAATTCCAGCGGCATCCTGTGTGCCTTCTGACCTGCCTGTATTTGTGGCCTGGTCTGAAGACGATGCCAACAGGTAGCACCATCTCATGGCAGATTTTAAGGGTCTCTTCTCCAAATATTCCTCGTATGGTAGTTTTTCTCGATCTTCGTTCCCCGACCTGAATATTTAATCTCTGCATCCTGCGTTTTGTTTGGACAGGCTGAGCCGGATCCCCCCCAAGGTGAGGCAGCACCACCGCTTGCCGAGGACAACGAGATCACGTTACGGGTTCACACGGAATTCACTGTGTCGATGAAAGTCCAGAAGGACATCACTTACCCTGAACTACAGGACCTGCTCAGACGCAAACTGAGACAACATGGAGAGCAGATGAATATCCAGCTGAGGTAGTTGGGCAAATCCTGCCCTCCTTTGCTTGCTTTACTGCCCCTCCCGGTTTCTCTCATGTCCCCTCTCTCACCTTTTATACCTTCTTTCAGCGCCACCAACTGCTAGGGAGCTTCCTTATTGGTTAATCGGAGAATCTTTTCATCTTTTATGAGAAACGCCTCTGTTTGATTAGTTACAGGGATTCCGAGGGGAAAGCGCTGACCCTGGTGAAGGGGGACGAAGACCTGCAGGGGATGTTGAAACAAACGACCTCCAAGCACCTCATGTTCTGCTGTAAGGTAACAGATCGATTAAAACTATTCTTTTACATAAATACATAGTCCATATATAAGCCTTTCTCCGATACCTAATCCATATTGATGACCATACATTCTACAAAGTAAAAGCTGCATTGTGGTTATTGATACCCAGGATGCCTATCACTGCGTGGGGCGACCGGTCCTGTATCGCATGCGAGCTCTCTACCAGTTTCCAGCAGAAAGACCAGGAGATCTGTCTTTTAACCCTGGAGATATCATCGATATATTGTCTGAAGGTAAAACCTTTAATCGTCTCTAAACCAGAACTATCATTCTGCAGCTCTGTCCCTTACATGTCCTATACACGTTTAATTTACATTTTCATTGGCGGGTAAATTATATCCAAAGGATCAAATAATAAAACTTCACGATAACTGTTGCTGTAATTTGTCCATTTCATCCCTGAACGGGTTCAGATGTTAGTACGTCAAATAATCTTCGGAGTTTCCCTTGTGCTTTTCTCTAAATGGTGATTTAGAATTTAGAATTGTTTTATTAACCTTTTTTTTTTTTTTTTTTTTTTTTTTTTTATTGTTCCGTCTGCCAGTGAACGACGAGTGGTTGGAAGGTCATTGCGCCGGCAGCATTGGAATATTCCCAAACTGCTTCGTATCGCGATTCGAGGAAAGTTAAACTGCGCCAATCATTCAATGGGGCGCCGTCCTCCGAACCACACGGATTGAGCAAGAAACACAAGAATTGCCTAATCCGTCAAACACAACCGTATTTTTTGTTTACATTGTAAATTATTTTTATTATTAGCCCGGATTATTAAGATCCAGAGTGGACGCGCATTCCTAATGTGCAATTTATGGAGTTATAAAAATGTTGCTTTTTGTTAACGGATCATTTATAGCAGAAATCCTGGTTTTATTTCAAATAGAATTTTTTTTTTTTGGGGTAGAATCACAAATGTTATTAATAATTAATTTTGTTGTATTTTATTCATTATATACTTTCTGCATCTTTTGGATAAGATATAATCTCGTATTCGGGAAGATTATCAGCTAAACGGTTCTAGAACTCGATGATTTATTTCCCTAAAAAATCTCATTTATGTTAAATGGGTTTATGAAATCTGATCATTGCTGAGATTTTCCATTTCCTTCTATATTTGATGTTCGGGATAATTTCCTCTGATGGCTGTGGACATGCGCCACGCGATAACCGCTCGCTTGAAGTCATAGAGCTTTTGTGTATATATAAAGATGAACCTCAAATGAGGATATTTATTTAAATCTATTACACTTCGTTGAGTCCCTCTTTGCCTGGAAACTTCCAGACTCAATCTTAAAATTTATTAAAAAATCAAATTTAACCACTTCATGGCTGTAGTTAAGTCCCAGATGTTTGCTTCACGTTGTGCTGACGTACAAGATATTTCATCACGATTTAGTTATAGGTTTTATCGGTTCTATAAATCGGAGATCCAGGGAATCACAGCTTAAGGCTGTTTACCCGGGTTTGGTTGTTACATTGTAAGTTTTCATGTGCTGAGAGATTCTATTTCCATGTCTTGATCTTTATAGGTAAGTTTAACAGGTGCGGGTGAGCTGCACAGAGACATAACCCGATGTAATACCACTGAATGTCCACTTGGGGGCAGACTGTTCCTCTTATAAAACAGCCCCTGGGATCCAGTAATACAGACCAGGGAGTGGTGGTAATTTAAAGGGGTAGGAATGAATAATCTGCCCGGCGTGTAGTTGTATTGTGTCACCGAACCTCTCACATGATTGAGCGTTTCATGGTTACTGGTCTATAAACTACCCCTTTTGGTGACCTTTATACCCCCACAACGTATCTATTGCCCATTCAGGGAGTCCATTAATAATGGACACAGTCAGGGACTATATATAGGGTTTCCTGCCACACGCAGCCATTAAACAGCAAACCTGCCCTTAATACCCCGGAGAGGTATTAAGAATGTCTAGGTGATGATATATTAACTCCCGGGTCCACACGTGGGTTTCCAGCCTCTAAATACATTCACAGATTATTGCCCCACCTTTACCCTCAGAATTACTCTTTTTATCACAGTTTTTCATAGACTTAGTATATTTATTTCCTTTTTTTTATATATAAATTATTACATTTTGGTTATTTACACAGTGTGACGGATTAAATGCTGCCCGTTGCACGTGGTGTTAACATCGAGCCGAAATAATCCTGAATAACGGTGAACGAGATGCTAACGGCGGCCGCGCGGACCCCCAACCAAAAAATCTAAAAAAAAAAAAAAGTCGTTTGCCTTTCTGTGTCCGTGGAAAAATCTCTGGAGACCGTGGAATGTTATAAATTATTTGTTGCACGTCTCTGATACAAAATCGTTCCTTTAGACAATAAATGGTCATTCTTGGCAAAGAAGATGATGGTTCCGTGGCCCTCAGCTCCATCCTCCCTGTCCTGCGCATGTGTTCCTGCGGAAACAGTGTAAGGGAGCGGCCACGAGCCCCGCAGCCACGCTCAGGGCAATGAAGAACAGTGAAGCCACCCAGAAGCTGTATCTCTGTCCCTTCAGCTGGCCGGGAGCTTCCGACGGGATCATGTTGGTCAAGTTTAACATGTATCCCAGCGTCCATCCCACCTCGGCGTCGCCGATCTGCAAAAACGAGACGGACGTTAGAGCTTCTCCATCTGATCCCCCTAAGTAGAAAAATCTGAAAAATAGCTTAATTTGGGTTTTTTGCATTCTTTTGGATCAAAAGCAGGACGGATCGGTAGACGGGAGAACGTGACGGACTTCTTTCAACCTAAATTACTTACATTTTTGGGCAAAAAATATTATATAGAGGACGTTACTTTGTATCCTGCGTTCTGTTACTATTTGTTGTTTATTATATCGCCATCATATTCCGCTGCGCTGTCACGCAATACATTACAGAGCTGAACCAATCATTATTGTTAATATCCCGACTCCGTATCTTGAGCAAACAGTGGCCTGAGATAGAAATATTAGACGCAGATAAAGGGCGAGCGTAACGCCCCAAACTCGCAGGCCACGCACCTGCTTCGCGAAGTGAATGTTGTTCCACGTGGGGTCGGTGAAACGGTATCCGTCTGTCAGCAGGGTGAGGATGTACGTGGCGGAGCTGCAGTACTGAGAAAGACGCGCCTGGCTCTCCGACGGGAACGCACCGATTAGCTGCCGACAACGGGGGGGGGGCAGTAAATAAATAAAAGAATCAGCACATCGAGACATTTCTAAATATGTCTGGAGGGAAGAGAGAGAGGATGGGAGAGAGAGATGGGGGGAAAAGAGAAAGAGGATGGGAGAGAGAGGAGATGGGAGAAAAGAGAGAAAGGATGGGAGAGAGAGAGAGACGGGGTGAGAAGAGAAAGAGGGGATGGGAGAGAAAGAGGGGATGGGAGAGAGAGAGAGGGGGTCAGAAGAGAAAGAGGGGATGGGAGAGAGAGAGAGAGAGAGAGAGAGAGAGGGGATGGGAGAGAGAGACGGAGGGAAAAAGAGAAAGAGGATGGGAGAGAGAGGAGATGGGAGAAAAGAGAGAAAGGATGGGAGAAAAGAGAAAAAGGATGGGAGAGAGAGAGAGACGGGGCGAGAAGAGAAAGAGGGGATGGGAGAGAAAGAGGGGATGGGAGAGAGAGAGAGGGAGTCAGAAGAGAAAGAGGGGATGGGAGAGAGAGAGAGAGAGAGAGAGAGAGGGGATGGGAGAGAGAGACGGAGGGAAAAAGAGAAAGAGGATGGGAGAGAGAGGGGATGGGAGAAAAGAGAGAAAGAATGGGAGAGAGAGAGGGGATGGGAGAGAGAGAGAGAGGGGATGGGAGAGTGAGGGGTGGGAGAAAATAGAAAGAGGATGGGGAGAAAAGAGAAAGAGGATGAGAGGGAGAGAGAGAGGGACGGAAGAAAAGAGAGAACGGATGGGAGAGACGGGGAAAGAAGAGAGAGAGAATGGGAGAGAGAGATTGGGAGAAAAGAGAGTGAAGAGAGTGAGAGAGGTGAAAGGAAAGAGACAAGGAGAAAGGGGAGGGGAGAGAGAGACGCAGAGAGAAAAGAAAGAGGGGATGAAATTCTTATTCTGAGTAAAGTGTTACTCTGCGGTTGTTCGCCGATTTCTTGCATTCTTCCAAGAAACCATAAATATGATGTCATTACCTTACTCCACTCCTCAGAGCAGAAAGCCCGCACCGAGCGATTGGTGGCTTCCAGGGACTGTCCGCTCGTGAGATTCAGGAAACTTAACGTGTAATAAAACGCCGAAAAGGCCTAGAAATTCGGAAAAAAAAACCACAAGAATCTCGGGTTTAATGTTTTCTTAATCAGCTGAGATCCTGACCATGAAAAGACTTCTCTCCTGACACAGAAGGACAAAGGTCGCGTTCTTAGAATAGCCAACTATTTATCGAGCTGCACCATTATCTCTACCCTGGAACAGCTCCTTGTCCGCGCAGGTTCAACCATTTCCCGAGCATTGAGCCCAACGCAAGGAAAGTGTTTAAAGGGACAGTACGGTGACCCGACCTCCAGAATAACCCAAAACCCGGAGTACCTGCTCTGCTGGGGAAGATGGATGGATGAAACTACTCTCAAAGAGAAAGTACCAACAGACAGCTCAGGATGCCTGTGAGGTCCACATCTTCGGGTTTCCTTTTATCCGTCGTAATCAGAAGTTCATGTATGAAACCCGAGAAAGGAGCAAAGCGGCCATAATCTAAAACTAGTGGGTTGGAGGCTTGGATGAAATGTAAGGAAGTTTTACTGAGAAGGTGGTAGATAAGTGGAACAGCCTCCCAGCAGGAGTTACTTACATAGAACTCCCCCTGCACTGGTGGCTGGTAGACCCCATCAAACGAACAAGACGATTTATTACAAGCCGTGAAATTCATTATGTCCCGGACAGCCGTGAGACACGAGTCGGGATCACCTGTGCCCCTCACGGTGACGTTCCTGACCGGATCTCCGGGGATCTGGGATACGCAGGGACTGTCCACCACGGACGACAAGGAGACGCTGCCGGTGTAACCCTTTGGGTAACAGGGATGAGTAACGTTCTCCAGGTCATTTCCTTTGTTCTAAAGAGGAAGAGAAGAAGAATCATCCAACCGTAAGATTTTCTTTTGGGATTCCTTGCCGGACCCCCCGGCGTCCAGAATTATATTTTGGGATCTTCTAAATCCCCCCGAGAGACGCCGGTTTTCTAACGTTCAATAGATTTGATACTTTGTAGCCATGCAACCCAACCACCTCTTCCTATGGAAGCCTCTACTGGTCTTCTGCAGATCTTAAGCAAGTCATCTGTCTTAAAGCCGAGATTAGAGATACAATGTCACATGGATGTCTCTCATAATCTACCCAAATACCCCCCAAAATACTACCCCTTCCGTGTATTATTGTTTCTATGGCGTCAGTGGCTCTTTCCGCATTTGAAGAGCGAAGCCTCACCTGGATGAGTTTTGCGAGAATCCTCTTGAATACCTGGTCCTGTCCATAGCAGAGGTAACTGTGGGTGTAGATTGTATAGTTGTAGCCGTACAGGCGGAAACTCATCTCGGTGTTCTTGTCTTCAATAGCCCCGGAGGGGAGGAAGGTCATCTGGGTGGAAGCCCCGCCGAGGTCCATAGCCCCAAGGATCTGGCTTCCAGGGTGAATCCAAATGTTCATCAAGGAATGCTGCCGGAACCAAGCAAAGAGACGGTTCAACTCAGTCGGTCGGGGCAGCGGGGAGAAGAGTCACGCCGTCAACCGTCACCTACTGACCGTCACAAAGGTGCCAAGGAGATAGTTGACGGTGATCCAGCCCAAGGAACCTTCCTCGTTGCCGGTGAGGATTCGAGCGCCCTGGAACCTCACCGGGAACGTCCTAAGGGTTTTCGACACTTCGGCGAAGATGGTTTGAGTGAGCGTCTCGTTCTGCAGGCTGCCAACAGCGAGGGACACAGAATGATTTGTAGAAATTATTAATTCTGCAAAAATATCACCCGAAACTAAAAGCTCTCACGTTACAGACAAATTAGAATTCCTCTACCTTCTGAATTCCCAAACCCGACCCAGAGACAATCATGTAAATGTGTGCCTGGTCCTCAGGGATTGCAAAACTCGTGATTGGCTGTCGGGCTCAGTTGCCATAGCCGCAGAAAAAAAAGTTTTATGGAAGTTGCTGGTGTGTAGGCAGCCATTCTGAAAATCTATATGAATGGAGGGCCGATGAGGGGCCTGGGGAACGGACGTGATTCACACATCTCACAAACTGAATAGAACGTCAGAACCCTTCGCCGTGTATTAGACACTTGCTGTGTTTAAAGCTATTAAAGAAGTGATTGGTTAATAAAGTCAAACAAAACCGCTGGCTTCTATTACACCCAAGGTCGTCCGCGGCTTTCCAGGCCGGCGCGTGCCTGGAGCTGGGTGTCGGGGACGAAGGTGACCTCGTTAATGACAGAGCTCGTCGGCTCGTTACAGTCGGAGCTCTTGGTCTCGTTACAGTCGGAGCGCGTCGGCTCCTTACAGTCGGAGCTCGTCGGCTCGTTACAGTCGGAGCTCGTCGGCTCGTTACAGTCGGAGCTCGTCGGCTCGTTACAGTCGGAGCGCGTCGGCTCGTTACAGTCGGAGCGCGTCGGCTCCTTACAGTCGGAGCGCGTCGGCTCCTTACAGTCGGAGCGCGTCGGCTCGTTACAGTCGGAGCGCGTCGGCTCGTTACAGTCGGAGAGCGTCGGCTCGTTACAGTAGGAGCGCGTCGGCTCGTTACAGTCAGAGCGCGTCGGCTCGTTACAATCGGAGCTCGTCGGCTCGTTACAGTCGGAGCTCGTCGGCTCGTTACAGTCGGAGCTCGTCGGCTCGTTACAGTCGGAGCGCGTCGGCTCGTTACAGTCGGAGCGCGTCGGCTCGTTACAATCGGAGCTCGTCGGCTCGTTACAGTCGGAGCTCGTCGGCTCGTTACAGTCGGAGCTCGTCGGCTCGTTACAGTCGGAGCTCGTCGGCTCGTTACAGTCGGAGCTCGCCGGCTCGTTACAGTGGGAGCTCTCCGGAGCTTTTATTCCCCTGGATACTTTATTTGACTCACTTGAGAAGCCGCATGCCAGCCGTGGCCCCCAGGAGCGTAGTGGTCTCCGCGTGCTGTGATTTGGGGATGATGGCCAATGCCTCGTCCATGCAGGGCTTTAAACTTGCCCCGGCCTGGTCTGGGCGATCGGCGTACCCAGAAAGCCCCGGACCTGAGGGAAAGAACACGCCAGGTGTCAGGTTTAACACGCGAGGAGATTCAATGTATCAATGAAACGGAATGTCGGGCCCCAACCTGACCGCTGCCCAGGGGCCACCTTTTAATATATTTGTAACCCGGGGATAGCGGCGCCAAATGGCTCTAATAACAGTCGTTATGGAAACCGTGACTGGTCAGGAGGTGAAGATATTCTGAACGGAGTCACCTGAGTTCAAGCAGGGATTCCAGCTGTGATATAGCAGGGAGTAAAGGACCAATCAGGACGCTCAGATATCATTAAATCAGAGGAGAATATATAGGAGTCGCTGCAGACTGGGGTAAAAACCCTGTGAATCGGCAAAAACACTGCAACTCAAGGGCAAACTGTGACAGCCTCCAGGTTTGCTTAGCAACAGAACATTAACAATCCAGAGGCCGGGGCTGTCTGTCTGTAACCAGCTCAAGCCACAGGATCCCCTTTGATCAAATACCGGAAAGCAAAAGCCGATTTACCCATTTACCCCCCCCCCCGGCAGGTGTCTCCCTGCCTCGCTGCTCCCATAACACAGAAAGTAGTCATCGAAAGTGAAGGAGCCGCCGCTGGGCAGAAGCCAAACTCCGGCTGTCCTGTAAATATTGATCTTTCTCAGACCTTTAAACCCTATTGATTGATGGTTATAAAAAGCCGCAGAGAGGCAGAAGCCCCGGGCGGCTCCAAGGTCTGCAGGGCAGCGAAGGACGGGCTTTTATGAGAGGTGAACAATTCACCCCGCGTGTTATTTACCCCACGTGACACGCGCTTTACAGGCCATATAATTCCACGTTCCACTTCAGCCTCCCAGCAGGGGTGGTAGAGGGTAATACAGTGAGGGGATTAAACATGCATGGGATAGACATACAGCTCCTGAAAGACGAGACCCTTTTTATTAAAAGCCCCTAAACGTCTTAATCAGAGCCCCGGCCTCTTATATAAAATATTTGCTGAGTAATAAGAGTTTTTATTACCCCCGTTACACAACGTTTCACTTTCAACCTCATCCCAACCCTGCAACGCAGTGAGGTCATCGTCTGCATTAGCCAATCACATTATTACCATCATGACATCACCCATTCAACAGGAAGTGTCAAAAGTAATGGGGAGTCAGAACCGGCCGGACAGAAACCCAGAGACAGCGAAGAGCTTCTATTTCTCTCGCAATAAAAGGCGGACGTTGGTCAAGAAGATGAGACGGGAGGCAATTATCTCGGGACCCAGATATTAACCCCTGCAGCGAGAGACCAGGAGTACTTATTACCCCCTGGAGTTAAAGGAGGTAATCCTGATGGCCCCTTTACCTACTGCACGCCGGGGACCCCTCAATTGGGACCCGGCAAAATGAATCTGAGCTACTTTGTAAAAAGGAGTAGTGGATCCATAGAGCTGACGCCCTATTGAAAAGAAATTAAGGTACTGCACGGCCTTGTCTGAAAACACCCGGACTGCATCCTTTCAGTGACACCCTGTTTGCTTTATATATTTACCTGGTTTTTATTATCCAGGATATTACCAGGTGTTTCCATTCGCTGTGACTCCTCGCCAGGCATTGCCCACCAACCGGCGCCACCCACCACCTCCCAGCGTCACCCACCTCCCACTACCGCCCGGCGTCACCCACCAACCAGCGGCACTCACTGCCCGGCGTCACCCACCAACTGGTGTCACCCACCTCCCACCACCTCCCGGCGTCACCCACCAACCGGCGTCACTCACCAACCGGCATCACCCACCTCCCACCACCTCCCGGCGTCACCCACCAACCGGCGTCACTCACCAACCGGCATCACCCACCTCCCACCACCTCCCGGCGTCACCCACCAACCGGCGTCACTCACCAACCGGCATCACCCACCTCCCACCACCTCCCAGCGTCACCCACCAACCGGCATCACTCACCTTCCACTACCGCCGGCGTCACCCACCAACCGGCGTCATCCACCGCCCAGGGTCACCCTTGTTTTTCTGGGGGGGTGCTATATGATAATATTTGGATTTCTCAGCCCTCTGACACGTAAAGGGTTAAAAAGCGGTATTTTTCGCGGCGAGGGTTACCGGGGGTTACGTGGGGGTTACTCTGGGTTACGTGGGGGTAACTTGGGGGTAACTCACCGTTTACGTGGCACACATGGACCTGGCTGACGATGCCGGTGTCATTCTCTTTATCTGCCGGCCACCGGTAGACGTAGAGCGAGGTGTGCGACGATCCGGCGTCAAAAACGATTCCGTACTGCAACGGCAAGACAGAGAGGATCATGGGAAAAATAACCGGAACGTTCAAAGAACAAGAAGCGATTGGCGGCATTCGGGGTAATTTGCTTTGAATCTCTGCTTGTCTGATCCGGCTACGTGAAGGTATCCAGCTAACTCTTGCCTGATCGCGCTGCGACTGCATGTAAGCATTATGCGACCTACAGGGAATATGCGCAATTGTTACCCCTCAGCTTACACGCCATACGGTATCTGGGGGGCACTTCCCATAATATAGCCCATTTTGCCCCTGTGGTGGTCGGATCGGTGATTTTGCCCCCAGTCTGGGAGGTCCGGAGCGTTTACCTTATCAGGTGACGGCTGGTAGACATTTCTGACGTCTACGATGCTGAGGACGAGAGCGATGAAAGCGGAGACCAGGGAGACGATGATCAGACATCCGACAGCCAGACCCTTCCGGTTCCTGCACATTACCGCCTCCACCTGGAAGGCAGAGGAGACCCCAGACGAGTCCGACGCGTTCTACTTCCCCGCGGGGCCGGCGGTCTAAACAAAGGGGGCACCAGCCGGTACAAGAGACCAAGTCTCCGGGACTCAACCAGCCGCACCGAGAGCATCCATTAATTGCCCATCTCAGGGGACGGCCCCGGCAACAAACACCCCCAACCCGAGGAGCCGGGTCAAGGAACGTGGGCGACTCCGGGGGCTTCGGTGACATCGCCCATTACTATATAGATACATTGTAACTGTGCTGGAACTAAAGCAATCGCCATAGTAACAAGTGAAATGATTCCTGTCATTGGCTCACCATAAATAAGCCAAATCCATTAAATTGCACCAGAACCTAGAACCTGCCGGCAAATAGAACATAGAAACCCAGAACCCGGCCCCCGGCGGCCCCCGTCTAGTTCAATGTTTCTCCTGCTGTAAAGACTCAAACCTTAATCAGTCGTTGGTCTCGTCTTAGATTCAGGAGCCGTATGTCTATCCCATGCATGTTTAATCCCCTCACTGTGTTACCCTCTACCACCTCTGCTGGGAGGCTGTTCCACTTATCTACCACCCTCTCAGTAAAGTAAAACTTCCTTCCATCTCAGTCTCTGATCCTCTAGTGTTGGATTCCGGTCTCTTGTTGTAACTTTTCTCCTCCTTTGAAATAAATTCCCTCCCGTCCTTTATCCCCTCTCCATCTCTCTCCCCGTCTCGCTCTCTCCGTTTTGGCCGTACGTATTTGAGGAGAGCTCTGTTCTCCGGTGACGAGTGGAGCGGATCCCTGCAGCTCTCCATGGATATAACTCAGCCCCGTTGGAGCGGTTGGTTTATCGGCGCGGTCTACGTCTAACTGGCCCCGCAGAGAGACAGCTCGGCAGTTAGTTTTAAAATCTACGATCAACGGCAACAAAAGTTATCAGAAAAACTTGTGAGTGAGTCCACTCCACGCCTGCTGAGTGTGCGCTCCACTCGCTGCTCGCTCAGCATACCGAGCCCTGTCCGTCAGCGAGGAACATACCTGTCCTTGGGGTCTCCAGCCGCAGCGATGACACTAAAGTAAATTTCCAGCTGGCAGCCCTCCTCGTGGGTCAAGGTGCAGTGAGTGCTGTGTGAGTGCTGTGTGAGTGCAGTGTGAGCCCGGTGTGTGAGCACGGTGTGTGTGTGCGCGGCGTACAGTAATACCAGGTATGTGAAGGCGGAGAATCAGCCCTCCTGCTGCACAGGTAACCAATCATCTGCAGGCGAGACCTGCCAACCCTTCCTACCGGGACAACACCTCGAACCTCACAGAGACGAGACAGACAGGCGGACAGGGAGAGACAGAGATGGAGAGCGACAGACAGACAGACGGACAGGGAGAGACAGAGAGAGACAGAGATGGAGAGCGACAGACAGGCAGAGACAGACGGATAGGGAAAGAGAGAGAAAGGTGGAAATGGAAAAGGAGAGAAGGACAGAGACAGAGAGTGCCAGAAGGATAAGGAGAACCAGACAGAGAAGGAGAGGCAAAGAGAGAGAGAGAGACATACAGAAAAGGACAGAGATGGACAGGAGGAATGAGACAGGGAGAGACAAGAGAGGAAAGACAAGTAGAGACAGACAGAGAGAGACACAGCGGGTCTCTGCGTGTTTTCCCCTAATTACAAAAAACCCCATAAAACTCATCATCTCATTATCTGCGTTTATTGTAATTGGGGGGGCAGCTGCCTCATGGGGGGGTAACAAAAAAAAAAGGGGTAACACACGGGATCGAGGGGGTGCCTGCCCGGGGCACAGACGTGGATCACAGCAGGGTGGGTCTGGATGGACCGGACGGTTCTGTTCTGCGATTAGCTGACATTACAGGGCTCTGCGTCTTGTGGGCCCCGGACACGGACGGTCAGTCTCATCATCCGGCGCCCAAAGCCACGATTAACTTCATAAAGAAGGAGAACGGCAGGAAGGGGCGGCAGGTCCGTCTCGGGTCAAAGCATCAAAGAACTTCTGCTTTCATTCCGGGAGAAAGTTCTCGTTCTCGATTTACTAGAGCAATAAACATTAAACCCGTTCTAGAGCGCATTCCCAGCGCGGCTGCAGAGACCGAGATCACACAGCTGCCCGTAAAAGAGACATGAAAGACGTGCAGTCATTCCCACGTGAAACGAAGCATAGCCTCAGCCGGGGATTCTGGGAATTAACCCTCCCGTCACGCGGGGTTAACCTTTACCCCTCTTAACCATGAGTACTCCTTCTGCTAACCGACCCCAAACTATAACGACACGCAGTCCATCGCCCACCGGGGGCAGGTTTTGGGGTCTCCTACCTACTGGGGGTGCTTTCTCTATAATAACAGGGCATGGCGGGTAAAAGTTTCCATGGGAACGAGTTCCTCGGTGACACGAAGCTGGTGACCTCCTGATTTCCATGCCTCGCGCTGCCCCCCAGAAGAGGAAGTGATTGTTCCTCCCAGCGGCCCTTCCGACGGGCGAGATACATCGACGATGCTTTCCTGTCATATTATTTTACCCGTGTGTTTGTATGTCACATGTTTATGTCGATACATGTTTGGTTCCAAGACACAGGGGACACGGGATTCACATTATATGGCCAGGGATGCCTTCTTCTGGACCAACAGTCAGACGGAACTTCATAGACGTCCGTCCGCCGTAAGTCACTATGTTAGGAAGGAGAGAACTCGGATACCACGATCACGAGGGGCTGCGTCCCCCGATGTCTGCAATAAGGTGGCCTCAGGTAGACATTCCGGCTACCCAAAGCCCACCTTTACGGGACACGGCCAGGACTATCCCCTGACGTCAGGGGCTGGTCCTCGGTGGGTTTTCCCACTGGTGTCGGTGGGTGTTCTCGCTGATGTCAGTGGGCAGTCCCGTCAAGGTCCCATTTAAGAGGGAAATGGGCAGGCGCGGGCACGAGGTATGGCCATGACCAGAGAGTCATCCCAATGGCCCCCACCGACTGTCCTCCCCACCTTCGAGACCTGCTATCTCCAGATGACCCTCGCTACAATCAAACCATCGTCACCCAAGCAGCCCCTCTGTTCTGTCTGTTCTGTCTCATTCCCCCTCAACCCCCTAATAGATTGTAAGCTCCCGGGACCAGGGCCCTCTCCTCCTCCTGTCCCAGTCTGCCGTATTTATTATTTGTTCAGTTTAATGTTACTGGAACAGCTTCGGAATGACCTCGAACTCCGTCATTTAATGTAACGGCTCCAAATCCGTGGCAGGGGGGTCGCCGGTTAACGGGAAGATTATTAATCCCGTTTCCACGCCGACGAACGAAATCCATAGGGAAAAAACACGTAAATCAGTCAAATATATTCCGCGTTTCTACACACGGCAGGAACGGGATGAGGTTCTGTGTGATTTCCCCCAACGCGGGCAAAAAGAGGGAACTTCATACCGTGAAGAAAGCACAATGCGTTCGCTCGTATTATCACTAAACACCAAACGCGAACAGTCAACAAACACAAACACAATGATGCCATTTATAAAAAGGGCCGAATGTAAATCCCGGGGGGGGCGGGTGAAACGCGTCGCCGCCGCTTAAAGGCATGCAGCTTACCGGGTCTGTTAAAGGAGCCACGCGCCTTCACAGCATGAAAGTGCTAATTCCTTCCAACCGGGCACCGCCAGGGGACCAACTGCCCCCTGCTGCCAGCTGGTGACCTCAGCTGCCCTACCAAGAGCTGCTGGGGGGCATATAAGAGGTTTACTTATATATTTATTGCCTACTCTGGGGTAGAGAAATGGGTCTGGGGGTGGGTCTAGGTTTTTAGATGCCCCAAGTAAAAACATTTTGGGGGGCAGGGGCATCTGTGACGTGAAGAATGAATTATACAGAACCTACGATTTTTATAATATAGAAATCATATGCCCAGCAGGGGCCCTTTTTAACCCATGGGGACCCTAAGCAGCTGCTTTAATGGTATCTCGACCCCTGCAGATACCCCCTATTGATTAACCTTTCCACCTGTGGCTGGCAGAGGCTTGTGGGAATTGTAGTCCGGGCGCGGCCACGTTACCCCATGGACTGTTTGCTGTGCGGGGTTTTTTTTGAGTATTTTATTGTTTTGCTCATTTAATATAAATTAAAGAGCGAGAGGTTCTAAGTCTTTTTGGGACCACCTTAGAAATGCCTCGGCCCTCAAAGAGCCCCCCTTTGGATTTCAAGATCTGTACAAGAAAGTAAAAAAATATAAAACTTAAAAAAACCCAAAATATTGTTTTTATAGCCCAATGCGTCCTCCGATCCTCTAAAGGTCACACTGTGGGGTCCTGGGGGTCTCCAGCTCAGGCTGATGCTCCCTGCAATACTGAGTGTGGCCGCTGGGTGGCAGACTCTCCCCATTAATCCCAGGCGTTTGTCCTGGAGAGCTGGGGGAAAATGTTTGAGAGCAGACGGCGGGAAGGAAAGTGCCAGAAAGGAGAGGGGCAGAAACACAGGTAACAAACACGTTGTGCCCGGGGGGGCATTGGGTTAAATGGGGCAGGTGTCAGCCCCCAACCCCCCCAACTCAGCTTAATGTCAGTCAACCTCTCACCGAGTGACCCCTGACAGTTACCCCCTGACCCCAGAGCCTCTTGGTGGGTACAGAAATGCCCTCCTTACCCTGAAATATTTACGTTTTCCCCATTTCACCAATATATGTTAAAATCCACCGAATCCAAAGAAATCTCCGCGTTAATTTTAGTGAAATTTATTCAGCTGGTAAATAAATCGCGTCGTTGGCTGAATTCAGTATAAATTACAAAGTTTCTGAGAAAAGACACCCAACATTTGCAACTCAGCAGGAGAAACGCGAAGGAGTAGATGGGGGCCGGCGGGGGCCGATCTGCCGGTGGGTTCCGGGTCCCTGTGGTGCTCCTGGCCGTGATGTTTTATGTAACTTTGTGTAACCCGGCCCGGCGCTGGCTCTGCGGACGGTTCTGTTGAATCCCAGCTCTGTCTCTCGTTCGTTATAATGAATGAATCTTTGAATAACACAATATCGTCACATTTATTGTCACTGCGTGGGTTAAACACGTTTATTTAAAAATAACAATTATTACAAATCTCAGGGAAATGGAGAAATAAATGGGGGGGGGGGGATTTAAATGTGAAGAAAATGAATATTTCGTATCTGTTTATTAACCGGTGAAGGACTCGGATGCTTCCCTTAAAGCCGATGAAGGCATCTCGGAGTTTGCACATCAGATTTGCCAGCAGTGTCTGGTCGGCTGAGCAACATAGGGTTTGTAGCTCACACTGTCAGCAAGAGGGTTGCCTCTTTGGTTTAGCTTCCTGAGGGTTTATTCACTAAACAGTGAGTTGGACCAAAAAGAGCACATTTCACCGAGGACGGTCAGCATTTATTGCTGCGTATTCAGTATTCACACAGAAAACGTAGCTGCCCCATGTCTTATAGGAGGGGTGACCGTTCTGCCACTTTAAGGGGAGCCGCTGCCAGTATGTATGAGTAACTGCTCCGCGGGGGCGGGGCTTATCAGGGTTAAAGGGACGGTACACTCATAACACAGGCTAAAAACTCTACTGTGATCAGAGAGGAGGGTTGGGAAGGGGGGCATGGAGGGCAATTGCCCCGTGGGCTGCTTTCATTTAAAACTTTGGGGTCACTGCGGGGAGTATCTGTATTTTTACTTGCAATTCCGTGTACAACTACCAGCGTAACAAGGTCCGGCCCCATTGTATGATGTTCTCGGGAACCGTGTGTTACACAGGTCCTTGCAGCCCACTGAGTGTTTTGTCTTGCATTGGGGCACTTAGTGGGAATTGCCCCCTCCTTGGGCTGAAGGTTGCTTGTCCACCCCTGGGGTGAAGTCTGTAGGTAAATGACAGCGCAGATTGCCTTAAATATGGCGGCTGATGCGGAACAGCTTTTTACTTTAACATAAGATTCAACCCTTGTCTCACCAGCTGCTGAGTTACAGGGTCTGGGTTGGAGGGGAGAGAGGGAATTAGGCCGGGCGTAGAAAAGGGTAGTTAGAAAGGGTGTCTGGTTATATCTATCCATCTATCTATCTATCTATCATCTATCCATCTATCCATCTATCTATCTATCTATCTATCATCTATCCAACTATCTATCTATCTATTATATAGCGGGCCGTTATACGCCCTCTGCTGTAAAATGCAGGATCCCTTATAAATGAACCTGGGATGATTCCTTTGCTGATAGGAAGGGGTTAAGTCCAAGACAAATGGAAGACCGCCCCCCCCATCGCCACGTACTGGGTCGGCATCACCGTCGCATAGCCGGTTAACGGTTAGACCTGATCTGCCGGCAGATGATAGAATTTAATACGGAAACGGGAGCCGATTCTGGTTTTGTGATAATAAATCACTATTTTCGGTTTTGTGGAACTGACCCCAAATGCCACCATTTCCAGGCGAAAAAAAAACATTTCTTCCTCCAAATATCCGGCTTCTGCGGCTTTGAAATTCTTTGTTTTTCCGACTTTTTGTCCTGTGTGTATTTTCTGTAAATTCCAAAAACCCCCTTTAATTCACCCGTAAGTTATATGTAAGGTAAATGGAACCCCTTTAAAGGGTTCCGGAACCCTCTGTGTGGTCGCTGGCGGGTTGGTTATATCTATCCAGGTTCCGGTCACTGGCGGAAGTAAACACACAGCAGGAATATAGCCAAAGCCAGACTGAAAACAATAAAAACGATGGATGCCAGCCAGAGGTCGTAGTTCTGCGCTTTCATGGTGAGGACGTTGTCGGACGGGATCATGTTGGTCAGGTTCAGCATGTAGCCCAGCGTCCACCCGATGTCCGTGTTCGCTACCTGTAACAAAGTAACACGCGGCGTGATGAAAGCCCATCGCCAGAGGAAGTTACATTATTTGGGAACTTTGCATGCGCCGGACGTGTTGGTGGCCCCTAATACTCTTTATCAATGACTTTGCCCCATAGACTGGAAGCTTCCCTGGCCACAGCATAACATAAACCAGCAGAACCAAGAGACAGACGACCCCGTGGCTGCACGATGAACACACGTGTGTCCATCTCTTGGTTCCGTGACCGGTGTGTGGGGACGTTGCAGGGTCTGCAGTCCCAGGGGGTCTAGAGAGAGAAGAACAAACAGGACTTTTTCAATAAGAGAGCGTGGGAGCCCTCGGCTACAAGTGGGGCAGGAGCCACAGAGCTCCTTTGAGACCCTGGCAGCTGCTATAGCGCGTGTCACGGCCGGTTTCGGGGGGTTAGAAGGGGTCATCACCTGCTTCACGAAGTGAATGGAATTCCAGCTATCGTCGGTGAATTTATAAGCGTCCAGGAGCAGGGTGAGGATGTAGTTACTGTTGGCGCAGTAATCCCGCAGCCGGTCTCGCCTCTCTTTGGGGTAGGATGATTGCAGCTGGAAATACACAACAAGTGGCAAAAGTAATGGCCGATATCAGAAAACTATCCGCTCGGGGTCTTAATCTGTATCTCTGGGGCCACTCCTGTGTTCCAAATGGCCCTTTATCACTCCCATCACTCCTGTGTTCCAACGACCCTTTATCACTCCTGTGTTCCAACGGCACTTTATCACTCCCATCACTCCTGTGTTCCAACGGCCCTTTATCACTCCCATCACTCCTGTGTCCCAATGGCCCTTTATCACTCCCATCACTCCTGTGTTCCAACGGCCCTTTATCACTCCCATCACTCCTGTGTTCCAATGGCACGTTGTGTTTGCTGATCCAAGTTTGAAGTTAAAAGGCTAATTGATTTATGTTAGACAGAAACTTTTGGACCGTAGTTTTATATACATTACGATATTTATATATAATATTTTCTGTATAGGAAGAATGGCGCCTACCTCACTCCAGTCCCTGGCACAGAAATTCTCAATGGCGGTTTTGACGGTCGTCAGGGTCTGTCCCGACGTCAGATTCAGAAAACCGAAATTATAAAAGAAAGCAGAAAAGGCCTGGAGAGGAAGAAAATTACCCAAACGGGTCTAATTAGCGAAAGCGTTTACCGTAACGTTCTGTTTCATAAATAATAAAAATAAAAATTAATCATTTATAATATTAATTAAAAATTAAATAAGTATAAAAGCGCAGGTCCTGCTCCCACTACCCCCTTAACTAATTCTCCGTCAGGCTGCTGGCATCAGAAAGCCAGGAGAAACTCCTCGTTCTTACAGAGATAATTATCGCCGAGGATATTTATCTCCTTATCTTCTGACTTACAAAGAAGTTACCATCGACGGGCGGTTGGTAAACCCCATCGAACGAGCAGGAAGCCTGACCGCTGCAGGCGCTGAAGTTAAAGATGCTTTGGATCAGCGTCCGGCACGCGTTGGCATCGCCCGTCCCGATCACGTTGACCTGCGCTGATCCCGGTGACGTGGGGGCCGCGGCGGCGGTGCACGGACTGTCGTACAAGGACCGCAGAGGGACGCTGTCGCCGTATCCTTTGGGATAGCAGGGGACGCTGATGCTCTTTGTTAAATCCTGGCCCTGAGAGAGAGAAGAGGTTATGCTAGGTTCCCGATGTGACGATGTCACCTGCATGCGCGATAACGGCTGCGCATCCGAGATCGTTCCCCAAGGTGGTCATCCAAAAATCTGCACATCTGCTTCTTGTCTTAAAGACCCAAGTTCTAAACCTCTTGAACCGTTGGACTCTATAAGGTCTGAGACAGATTGCAAGCTCTTTAGAACAGACAGGGAGGGCCTATAACGGCTTTGGTAACAAGGACTTCTAAGGGTCTACAAGAGAAGCATGGCGTCCCACCCTATGGCTTGGAGATAAGACGGCCAACTGGAGACCTAAGTGATGGAGGTGGACGTGCCTCTGGTTAACCCCTTCATTTCCTGGGGGGCTTTCTCACCTCCGTGGCTTTGACGAGCATCTGTTTGAGAGCCTGGTTTTGCCCGTAACACAGGAAGCTGTGGGTATAAATGTCGTAGGGGTATCCGTAGAGTTTGAAATCGGCCTTCTCTTTGGGGTCCTGGATAGTCACTTTTGGGATGAAGCTGATCTGAGTCGAAGCCCCTCCGAGGTCCAGCGCACCATATATTTTGGAAGAAACGGGTCGGACCCACTGACCGCTGAAAGAGTACTGAAAAACATTTGATGTATATGAAAAATAATTCCCACCTTAATAAAAGTTATTGATCGCAGACCGGGGGAGACAACTTCTGAAGTCTTAGGGAACGGGAAAACATACTTTCATGAACGACTCCAGAAGGTAGTTGATGGTTATCCACCCGTAGGCTCCTTCTTCTTTGCCGGTGATGATACGAGCGCCTCGAAAATCAACAGGGTAGCTGCGGATGGTTTTAGAGACCTCGTCCAGCACCTTGTCAGCGACGGTACCGTCTTCCAGCCTACAATATACGACCCAGAGATGTGATTCGGTATCTACAGAAGGAACCTCCACCGACCCACCATGAACGTCCCAAGATGTATGGATAACCCTGCTTAGGGGCTTTAAATCAGCTGTGTCGGTAAAGCCTATGTAACGTACTGGGGGTATGAAGACCTTCTTAAGCAATGGCTACAACTGGCCTTGGTTAGGGGTGAGAAGTGAAGCCCCGTGAGACGCCCAAATGAACCGTGAAGAGAGTCCGTCCATGTGCTACAACACCAATAACCAAATGCCCCCGCTATGATTACAGGAGCTTGTGCTCTATTAGAGAAGGATGCTCTTTACAGGGAGGGCCGTAAACCTCGGGAATCCGCTAGCTGTGGAGGTGGAGACCCCCAATTGGGGACCTCTAAGAATGGATTCAGTTTATGGGCACATTTTAATGTAAATAGCGTTTGGCCCGAGGTTTGTTTTCCAGCCTCGTTAGTCTGTGTCTATGTGTCTGCTTCTTGTAACTGTATCACCTGCTAGCGACCAGGGAAGCGTGTTTGGGATTCCGTTCATTCCCGGGAAGCTCCTGGGTCTGTGGTGCGATTTATAACCCAGGATAAGTTTTTGGCTTTGTACCTGAGTAGCCTCATCCCGGCGGTGGCTCCCAGATACGCGGGGGTCTCTCTCTGTCTCTCTGGTGGGATAATGGACATGGCTTCATTCAGACAATGGACCAGAGACCGTCCGGCTCCAGGAGGGTCCAAAGCGTAACTGGAGATACCACCTCCTGCAAGGTTAGAGATGACGGTTAAATGGGGAGACCCCGGGGCCGGCGAAATCCACTTGTCTGTTCTCCAGAACCATCTTCATGTCTTCTGTCTCCATGTCCATGAAGTTTATGGTGACGCAGAGATCCATGAGACTGCTGCCCGTTACATGGAACCGTTTCCCAACTTCCGACCTCCATGTAAACGCTCTACAGAAGCTCTGCCGTACGATAAGAACCAGCCATCGTACATACATTTTATGTAAAAAGCCCAAAAGTATCTTCCCGACATTAGACGTCGCTGAGCCGCAGAAACTTCTTTCTTTACTCTCCCCTCCCTTGTCTCGTCTCGCGTTACCTACCCTCCACGTCGCAGACATGGGCCTGACTCACGATGCCCGTGTCATTCTCTTTGTCTGTCGGCCATTTGTAAATAAACAGCGAGGTGTGCGATGATCCGGCGTCAAATACCATCCCGTACTGTGGGGAGAAAGGAGAGGGATCGGTCTATAGGGGCCACATCGCGATCGGTCTATAGGGGCCACACCGTGAGGAGGCAGCAACTATTCTATATCTATATGTCCCAAGAAATGACCTTACAGCCGACTCCATGGTCGGTCTACAAACAGTCCAGTGTCTGCCAGACGTGAGGGTCCGGGGGTTACCTTAAGACCATCTAATCTGCCCCGACGGTTGCCCTTCCATGCAGTGAGGGTCCTAGGGGTTACCTTAAGGCCGGGCGGCAGGGTCACGTCGACGTTCCTCACCACGCTCAGGATCAGAGCGATCGTCACCGAGACCACGGAAATCGCCAGCAGAGCCAGCAGGCAGCCCTGTTTGGACTCGAAGACCATCTTGGACCCGGATCTGGATTTTAGGGGAAAAGCGAGAGGAACCGGGAGGGAAATGGTTACAGAGCGAAGAAAAGAGTCACAATTCAGGAGCGAGGATCGGTCGGGGTCTGCGGGCACCTTTATGATTATTAGACGTTATTAATCATTATTTCTCTGGCTTCAGAGGGGGTAATTTGTGTGACCCCCGTTATAAGGGGCATAGAGGTTAGAGAATACAGCTCAGGGCTAAATGACCCCCCCTATCTGGCTACCTACCCCCTAAAACCCTGGTCCCCCCCCCAAGACTTGAATGTATACCCCAGACCCCGAGACACAGAGGTGGGAGATCCTTCGGGACGCTCTGAATCTCACTGGGGTCTCGAGCCGCATCTGTTCCTGATCGGCTGTTCCTTTTATGAGACTTTGTGCCCCGATGACGGCTGTTTGTGGGGCATTTACAGGAAGAATGTATTTGCTGCACCGAGCAGACAGACCCCGCTGCCCCCTGCCGGGCAGAATCTGGTGGGAGCCCCCAGAGTATTTCCAGGTAGCAGGAAAGTTTATACAAACTGACGCGTTTCGCGATCTCACTGATAAGAGAGGCGGACGAGTTACAGGCGCGTTTATACGGTTTCCTAATATCCACCCCCTCTGTTCTGCATTTTAACCCCATTATTGCCAAGCACCCTTTCAGTACTCGGATAGAAGGTCCCCCCCCCCAAACTACTGAGCAATGTTTATATACACATGCCAAGTGTACCTGTTCTGTGTGGTCAGTCCCTCTGCCCTTTCTTCACCTTCTTTTCTAAATGTTACAAAGCATAAAAAAATCGTTTTCTTACATTAAAAAAATAACTCTTTGTGCATTTTTATCCCGATTCTTATTTCTCGGATCACTAAATAAAAAACACCTATATTTGAATTATGTCTAAATATACCCCCCCCCCGACTCCTCATCTTAATATCCCTGCCCCAATTGAGAGAATCGTTTCTCGCTCGCTAGCGGCCGCCTTATCTTTTTTGCAACAGCGCAGAACCCAACGAGATAAAGACTTACATTCTGTGACAAGGAGAGGGTTAATTCCAAGAATTCAATAAAAAAAAACATACCGTTATACTTATTTTAACAAAAAAACAACAACATATATTATCGTGTTAGTCCAGAAGTCTCTTCTTTACATGCAGTCGATAAATTTGAAGAAAGGACCGCTGAGGTCTTGAAAGCTTCTAGGGCTCTGCAGTTTCTATCGTCCGAGCTGATCACAAAAAGTAAAGGTAGCGCGGATTTCTTCAGACATTTCGACATTTCCGTCTAGTGCGTCGACGCGTTTCACCATGGTTATTAATCTCACTGCATCTTAAAGGGGCGGAATCCTAATTAAAATCCGGCTGGCATATAATCTCTCCCCAGTGTACAGCGCTCTGGAATATGATGGCGCTATATAAAACCATTAATAATATTCTGTTTAATTAAACCACCAATGGAATAATAAGATTATTTATAGATATTTTATTTTAAAAAAAGCCCCCCCCCCGATTATTGCCCCCTTTTATTGCACCTGCCGTCCACAGAAAAGCAGAACATTGCGAAGAGAAATGATGATGGCAGCAAAACTGAATTCTTTTTTTAAACTTTGCTTTTTGCCGATGCGGCGACTTCTTCTTTTAATTCAGTCCGCGGTCACCGCCAGATACATTGTTACCCGTTTACCCCCCAAATCCTAAAGAAAACCGCCCGTGGGCAGTCGCTCCACAATATCCAAATGTACGTTATTATTACCAATAGACAGATCTCCATGACAACGCGATCAATCAAATAGAACGCTTTCCTTTCAATTCAATAATAATAAAATAAATATAATATATATATAAATAAAATAAATTATAATAATATAAATATCCCAGAATGACGTTAAAAGAGGTTCATCTCAATCAAAGACGTAAAAAAATATACAAATTTGATTAAAAAAAATTTAACTTTTTTTTAATTAGCGATGAGCCGCTTAGTTACCCCGGCACAAAATGGGTTAATGTATCACCGATCCCCTTAAAAAAAACAATATCTATACCTGGCTACACAAGTCCCATCGAGGGGTTAAAATCCATTGTGTTACAAACATGGCATTGGCACGTACCGGTCACCGGCGATAAGAGGCTGGCAGGGACCCCTCTGTACCCGGCGGGGGGCTGGCAGAGACCCCTCTGTACTCGGCGGGAGGCTGGCAGGGACCCCTCTGTACTCGGCGGGAGGCTGGCAGGGACCCCTCTGTACCCGGCGGGAGGCTGGCAGGGACCCCTCTGTACCCGGCGGGGGGCTGGCAGAGACCCCTCTGTACCCGGCGGGAGGCTGGCAGAGACCCCTCTGTACTCGGCGGGAGGCTGGCAGAGACCCCTCTGTACCCGGCGGGAGGCTGGCAGAGGTGAGCGGTGAATGAGGCTGTTTAGTTCCTTTGAGTGAGTTTAAATTCTCTTCTCCCCTCCCCCCCCACGTGACTCCCAACCCTTTAAAAAACAGCAGCTGCACCTTCATGCTTTTCTGGGGGCATCTGGAGTCCTACTTACCCCCCCCTCACCCCCCCCCCAATGCATCGCAGATGTGAGGAGTCCGTCTTCAGACCCCGGGCGTGAGGGGCAAGGTAGTTGAGTAGATCCAGTCAGTCAGTCAGTTAGTGAGTTGGTTGAGTAGATCCAGTCAGTTAGCGGGTTGGTTGAGTAGATCCAGTCAGTTAGCGGGTTGGTTGAGTAGATCCAGTCAGTCAGTTAGCGGGTTGGTTGAGTAGATCCAGTCAGTCAGTTAGCGGGTTGATTGAGTAGATCCAGTCAGTTAGTGAGTTGGTTGAGTAGATCCAGTCAGTTAGTGAGTTGGTTGAGTAGATCCAGTCAGTTAGCGGGTTGGTTGAGTAGATCCAGTCTGTTAGTGAGTTGGTTGAGTAGATCCGGTCAGTAAGGGATTTAGCAGTTAGGACCGGTAAGATGTGGAATTCACCGGCAGCTGCTGTTAATATCTGGATGGATTTCTAAGTAAATTGGATTTATTTCGGTCACTTTATTGAGGGTGAGATCCCGGGGGCTGGGGGCAGATTTGGGGACGGAGCTGGAAGGGGCAGAAAATGTGAAACCTGGCGATTCTCCCCCCGTGTCGGCAGCAGAGGGTCTGGTAATCCTAACCTGCCGGGAAGGCCATTTTCTGCCTAAAGATCCCAGCGGGCCGGGGATAGGATCCGACTCCATCCAGGTGCGGTAACCTGGGAGTCAAAGGGGCGGGGTTTAAAAACGCAAAATGGCCGCACGCGTAGATCGATTCCAAACTCCTAAAAAGTGAAGATTCTTAAATTTACTGCTTTGACTGATTTCACCTGAAACCTGCGAGCTTTTACTCGCACGGAGAGGCCGTTTGGTGACAATCGTTTCCCTTTCATCCGAGAACATAAAGCGCAGAAACAGCTGCGGAAATGCCCCCCGCGCTGCCCCCCCCGCGCTGGCCCCCCGCGTGACATCATAATGTTTGTTTACGAGCAGTCCTTTCTTATGGGGCAGTTTACCAGTAATTGGGTAACGCAGCAGAGCAAACATGTGTTTCCAGTAAAATTTGATGAAAATTGCTCTTTTTCAAAGAAAAAATCCAAACCGCATGTTTCATATAAACCTCCGAATCCTTCGCTCACTTTACTGCTGCTGCGAAGTCGGTCACCGGGTGTCAAAGGTCTGTTTGTTTCGTGACCTTCTTACCTCTCATATGGAAAAGGAATCGGTTCCAGAAATTAGGAGTTTTACCCCCTGATCCCGACCGTCATAAATCCCCTAAAACATGATTCACACGCGACTGACCCCCCGGACCACCCGGGAAACGCGGGCAAAACCGGAGCAAACCGGGCAAAGAACAAGAGACCGGAATCTAAACCTAGAGGGTCGGAGGAATGCAATGTAAAGAAGTTTTACTTTACTGAGAGGGGTGTAAGATAAGTGGAACAGCCTCCCAGCAGAGATGGTAGAGGGTAATACAGTGAGGGGTATTAAACATGCATGGGACAGGCATACGGCTCCATTAAACGGGGTAAATAACCCCCCCATTATTATTCTTCTAAATGCCCCCCTCGGTTACACAGATACCCCGCGTTTTGGATCTTCCCTCTCCGAGGATCTGTTGGATTCCAGGAGGTATCGGGGGGGGGGGATCTATTAGTCGGGGTCCGCGGCCCCCACGGCCCCCGTTGCTGGGCTTCAGAAGCTCTTTGCGTTTGAAGTCTGGGTCTGGGGGGCACATCTGCTAAACACGCGCCTCTGTATTCTCCGCGACTTCGTTGTTTTGCAGGGAGAGTCGATGTTTGTTTTACTCGACCCTTAGTCTCTGAAACTGAGGTTTAAATCTCCTCACTGTAATATCCTCTACCACCTCTGCTGGGAGGGTGTTCTACTTATCTACCACCCCGACATTCCAGTTTATTTGAGAGGTTCTGCTGTGGTCAAGCGCTTGATGACATCATCGGGTGGAAATCTAGCGGTTAATGAGGTCGTTGGTTGGGTGAAGGGGGTTTATCTGCTCAGCGCTGCTTGCTCTGGGTCTGATAGCGCTCCTATCTGCAGCGACCAGCGGGGATCTGGGACGCTCTCTATGAATGCCCCGGGGAGGGCAGATTCCTGGATGCGTATTATCTCCAAAATAGATGGCAGTGGCAATGAAGTGGAACGGCCTCCCAGCAGAGGTGGCAGAGGGGATTTTCTCCTGTGCGGGGGTTACGGCGCCGCAGGAGTCTGACCTACGGGGATACTTTGTAACCGCGTTATAGAAATCGCCACATCTGCCCTGACTTTACTGACCAAACCTGTGATTAAAGCGCAGCGAGACTGTCTGTCAGCCCCGGGGTCTCACATGCGTCTCATCGGCCGGCGTCCTCTGATGTTTAACATATTTAAGACGACGAGCCCCCCTTCTGCCAGATTGAGAGTGGAGCGGATGGGGGGCAATTTCCGCAACCAGCCCAATGGCACGAATAGTCGGAAATTCTTCATGCTCTGTTGCCATAGCAGCAGAAAAAGTCTGTGGAATGGAATCAGTGTAATGAATATAAAGACCTTAAACCTCTCACTGACGCCGGAGTGGCCATGAAGGGTTGGCTAAATTTACCCCAGCCTTCTGATGCCCGTGATATCTGCACCTCCCTTGTTCTGCTGCCACCCCAGGGGCAGGACCCCCCCATTTACTTGCTTGGTGTTGTTGTTGCCCTGTGTCCATCGCCCTTTATGTGTATGACGGGACTTATTGATTGCTGTCATGTAAATACCCCGATCCCTCCGTATTACCCCAAGGCATTACCTGTGATTGCCCCTGACTGTAGTCATGGTAACCACGACCTTTGTGGTCTGGCAAGTACCTTTTACTCTCCTGGGGGGCAGCGATGACCGATCCTGACCTATTTATACCAAATACATGATGGCCAATGTTGGGGTTCTTTGGGAAATCCGCGGGGTGATATCTGATACCCCCCAACCAGCTCGCACCTGAACACCTGACAGCGGGTTCCCGGGGGGGGGTCTGTGAGCGATCAGTGACCCCTGTCCTTGGGGCAAAATCACACCTAATCCCCCAAACCTGGCCATAATCTGCCCTCGCTTGGTGGGATTTCATACGAAGAAGGGACCTATGAGCTCTGTTACCGTACTGTCTTAGTTACGAGTGCTACCTGTTTTTTTGGTGTGTGTGCGGGGGGTAATTATCTGTATTTAGTTGACGATGCCCCTTGTGTCCCCTTGCAGCGCGACAAAAGCCCCCCAAGCAGACGGACGCCGCGAGAGAACAATTCAAAGATGTTTATTGGAGAGTGACGTCACATGGCTCTTTGCACTTTGGAGAGTTTTAAAAAAGTTTAAAAGGCATAAAACCCGGAGTCGTGATTAACCCTTCGCGGGCCGAGGCCTCCGGTCCGTACGACGCGAGAAATGGACGAATAATGCGGAATCTTCAGTGAAACGAAGTGCGGATCGAGTTCTATGCAAGAGAGACGTTTACAAGGTGATGGCGGCCAGACGACACGGGGGGGAGGTCCGGACACGGAGCCCCCCCAACACACACGCCGTCTCCTTCCAACATTCACACCGTTAAATGCCAGAAGTTACAGCGATGGTGAGTCGGGTAGAACCCGTAACGATTCGATTCACACCGACAATCCTACACGTCCTAGAGGTGCAAATATTATCACCCTCGCCCGTAAGAAATGTACCCAAAAACTGCAAATTACTCCCCGGTACAAAGTCACGAGTCACCTATCTGCCCCTGACCTTCCTCAGGGGGGGTCTCTCAACTCTTTAACCCCTTAAGTCCCTAAACCCATTAATGACAATGCATTGTGAGCCGGGACATGCATGGGCTTGGTCGTGAAGGGGTTAACAGTCTTTCCACCTTAATTCCTGGAAATACGCGGCAAATAACTGTACAATATAGCCTAAAACTCCTATACGTTAACCCCTTCCCGCTTACACCGACCAATAGAAATGGCCGTTATCTCCGTGGCTGACCTATTCTGATACGCGTTAACCCTTCGGGTAACACGCAAGGTCTTTGCCTTATTATTAACCCCCCGTCGGCAATACTATGTACATTATCTATACGTTAACCTCTAAATAGTTTAATATGCTTCTGATACATTCATATATTTCATCCTCATTTATGATACTAGGATTCGCGGATACATAGAAACAGCCGTGCGATTATTATGTGTTACCGTGGATACGGGCGACGGAATGAGTTTATGGGTTTTATGGAAATATAGAATAATTGTCCTGAGTACGGCGAACGAGTCTATCCGTGTCATTGGAAACTTTAAGAAAATGATTACATGTCGTATCTGTGGCCACGTCCGGCCCTTTCCAAACGGCGGGGGATGGGGTCGCGAGATGATGAGGATTGATGATTTATCGATATATTGGTAATCAATTAATGGATTTATTATTGCCCCTCCCTGCGTGTTTCTCTAGTCAAATTATTGCGCTGTAATAACCTGATATATGGGGGGGGTCGGGGGGGTCCCCCCCCCATAGTGCCAGCTCAGGTAATTACCCCCTGAACGTGTGAAATTACCCCCGAACACGCCTGTTACTGTATCAGTTCAATGAATGGCTTTAGATATGTATCCGTGTTCTAAGAATATGATTATTAGTATAGTAATAATAGTAATAATAATAATAATATTTAAAGTATTTTGGAACCAATAGGATGCAGGCAGAGCTCGGTCGGATCGGCGCCCCCTGCTGGAGATGTTTATAAAGGCACTGGGGGGTAAAGCAGCCGAAAAACCTAAAACAGAAGGTATTATAACCACTGAGTGATCTCCTGCCAAAAAGTAAACCCGCCACCATGAATGCATTTATCAAATTTTCTTTAAAATGGGCGAATTTGTTAAGTGTGTGCAAATATTAGTCATTTTTTTAAAAAATTCTCTAAATTTTGGGGGGATAAATTATGGCTGTTTATTGTGTTTGGAAAGTGTTCTCCAACAATTTGGACAAATATCCCCAAAATATTAACTGTACATTATGCAAGTTAGGCGAAAAGGCCCTAGAGTTCTATGCAAAGAGAAGCAGTCTTTCCGAGCGCTAACTACCCGGGCAGATTTCTGCGCATGTACATGGTCCGGGATGGGGGGATGATGATGATGGGTTTTTTTCTGGTTACACAAAAATTGACTATTTAAGCTTAATACGAAGTTGGGCGCTACGAGTAAATTCCGGCCCGTGTTCTCGACCCAAAAATCAATCAAAAAAAGATGAGGTCCGTATCGCCCTCGGTAACGGGTCGAAAAACACGAGGCCCGGTTCTAGAGCCCGTCTAACCGTTCTAGGTCTTTGCGTTTAATACAACGCTTAAAAAAAAAAAAAGTCCGATACCCGCCGAAAGTAACGGGGGGGGGGGACCGGCGCCAAAAGATGAACGACCTCTGACCTCCGGCGTGGTGAAGACCCCAGCACCCCGTTAACGTGTGTGTGTGTGTGTATATATATATATATATATATATGTGTGTGTAAATGTATATATAAATATCTCATTCTACCAAAGCCTATTAAATACGCGACCCGGAGAAATATCTCTATATTGCAACAACGGATCTGCGGACAGCGAAAGGTTTGGCGGCAGCTGCCGGCCGGGATTAACCGCGCGTTTGCTGGTGATATTTCGTACGCCGCCGCGCTCGCCCTAAGCGGAGCAGAGGGGTCGAAACAAACACCCCCTCCCCTCCCCCGTAGGATTCTTTTTTTAACAATTGGATATACTAAGTTACGAGTTAAATTGCACTTATTTGCTACGCGGACCCCACAAGTAACTAAAGCCATAAGGATATATATAATATATAGTACTATCTAGGTACGGCGCTTCTGATTGGCCGCTCTGCCCGCCGCACGGTCG
Source organism: Spea hammondii (assembly GCA_029215755.1). Classification (NCBI taxonomy): domain Eukaryota; kingdom Metazoa; phylum Chordata; class Amphibia; order Anura; family Pelobatidae; genus Spea; species Spea hammondii. The sequence goes on from JARDYJ010000008.1 coordinate 45,300,313, forward strand.
CGGGAATGGACTATAAAGGTCACCTGGATTTTGCTACAAAAAAAGTCCAAAGTGGTTTAAAGGCTGGTCCTTGCTCTTCAGTGCAAGAATTATTCAAATTATTGTCTTAAGAAAACCTGAGCTCGAGTCTCGAAAGGACCTTGAATTTCCGGGTCCGTTTATTTCGTATAAATTTGTTGGTTTTTTGCCCTGAAGTGGTGAATCTCGGCATCACGGAGACTTCCCATCCACGACCAAATTCTCTTCGACTTCCAGCTCAGACGCGCCGTTTACCAACACGGCCCTTTCTCGGCAAAAAATCCCGAATGGGGCGTCTGTCGGTCTCCGCTTCTCTCTCGTTATCCGGCGCTGCCTTCTTCAGACCGGACGATCCCGGCGGACGGTTTCATCCCACCGGCAAGAAAATGGCTCCCAAAGCGATTGAAATTCCCCGCTCCTTTTCGGGGGTCTTCAGAGGCTCATAAGATGTCGTCGTAGTCCAGCAGTTTGGAGTGCTGCCGAGCCTTCCACAGGCGGTAGAGGCGGAAATCAAAGTACGTCTCTATCAGCTGCTTCCCTGCGAAGACAAAGCGTTCAATAATATAACTCTGGATCAGACTTTTTAACCAAATCCCTCGTATCGGGTTAAAAATACGTTTTTATAAATATCGCTAAGTTTTCTTTTTTACCCCAGTTGTAGTTTTTGCCCCGTAATGTTTTCAGGCAGCTGCATATCAGCCGTTTGTATGATTCTCGCTCTGTTATCTGATCCCCGATCTACTAAACACCGTGACTCCTTATCATACTGCCTGTGGGGAACAATAGAATGGCTCAGTCTTAATCACCCAGCCGGACTCTCTGACTATGGAGGAACGGACTTCATTAGCATCGCCATAAAGCATCAGCTCAGTGCAGTGTTTGAGCCGGAAAAGTCACCCAAAATATCACATGATTTTAGTTTTTTTTCCTAAGCTGACGTTACTGTTGGGAATCCCCCCGGTAACACATTGTACTGATACCCCCCAAAGTCTGGAGAACACGTTGGCCGAGCCAGCCCCCCAGCTGGGGTAATAATGATCCCCATAACCCTGTTAGATGCCAGATTCTTTGCAGAGACGTCTTCCGTGTGACCTTGAGGGAGATTGTAACGGACATCTTGGCGCTGGACGGGGGGGAGATGCTGATCACTCCCGGTAGACGCAGCAAGGTTTTTAATTATGGGTGGGAAGTGAATTCCCTGTCACCAGCTGCGCTCTCTGCCCTCCATAAAATGCCATTTGCTCCGGGGGGGGGGGGGCTCATTAGTCCGTCACATCTGGGGCAAGTCATCGCTGTTAGATGAGTAACTATTGATACAACCCCAGGGCTTTTTTTTTTTAACAGGATATGAATTTTACTTAAATGGTGAAAAAGGCCCTCTTCCCACCCCTGCGGGGGGTATTTCTGGCCAATCTTACCTTGTGCGGAAAGTTCCAGAGGGGATTTGAACTCGATCCGGTGAGGACTCATAAGGTTCTTCAGGTTCTGAAAAAGCTACAACAGACGGTCGTGAATGGGTTAATAAGGGCAGCACGTGGCCCGTCCCTGCTTATTCCGCACTATTATAAAATAAGTGGCCCGTTACGTCTATAAATCGATCTCACAATCAGGCCATTGCGGTAACGATTTAGCGGTTAATTCCCTAGCCGTGCCGACGACGCCGTTACCGACCACCGAATAACAAATAATTCATCCTGCAAACCCTGCAGCTTCACGTTTAGATAATAACTCAGAAAATTTGTATTATTATATAATTAATATCTACCCCCCCAGCTCACCTTCTCCCCGTTGGGGTTTCCGAGTACGTAACACCCCATGATGTGAATCACGTTGGGATCCGGGTTCATTTTGCTTATTAAACGGCTCAGCTTTCTCCAGAACCTGGAAAAGTAGCATTTATTATTAACCAGCCTGTAAATAGTTAACGACGCGCTCTTTATTACGCTAAGAAAATACAGCAGATCCGTCGCCGTCTCTTCCCTCTGCAGCTTTAATCGCGCAAAAGACGACAGAAACATTTAAGAAAGGGGTTTTTTTTCTGTTTTTATGGCAACAGACTGTCGGTGCCTTTTTGTGCGTCACATTATATTTAAGCCTTCCCAGCAAAATGCTGAATAAAGCTACATTTTACATGATTACATATGATGATTTAGTTCTAAAAGTGATGCATTCCGCGGGACGGCGGAACCCCCCGCAAGGCAGACCTAATCTGCAAAGTTACTTTACTGTCAGGGTGGTAGATAAGTGGAACAGCTTCCCAGCTGATGTGGTAGAGGCTAATACAGTAATAAATTATACTAATTTAAATTTGATAAGGGGGGGTAATTAAATATTTCTTACATAAACCTTTTTTTAAAAAAATACATATATATATTTCAAGCGTGTAAAATGGTGTGCGGCACGTACTCCGGGAAATTCACTTTATTCTCTATTTTATTTAAAATGAACCCAAATAAAAGAGCTTCGCATTCTATGACATCATTTTAACCTGCAAACCAACAAACGCAACTTTCCAGAAAATCCTTTCATCCGTTTTATAATCATATGGAATCAATATATGGGGCGCGATTAAAAAATATATAGTTCAAAAATCTAGAAAAACAGTAATTGAGAAATTTTTGGTTAACAATAAAGTTTTGTGAATATATGTATAAAATATGTAATATATATATATAATTATTATATATTTATCATTATTATTGTTATATTATTTATTGTTATTATTATTGTTATATATTTATTATTATATATTATTATTGTTATATATTTATTATTATTATTTATTATTAGTAGTATATATGGCGCCATCACAGGTCCCGCGAGCACATTGTTAATGTTTTTTGTCATTAATATTGAGTTATAAAACACTTTTTATGGTGAGAAATGACATCACACTGACTTACATTATAAGATCCTCTTCTTTCTCCACTTTGGCGAACGTAGCGACTTTGTTTTTCAGCAGGTATAAATACCCCGGCCCCCCCTGCAGGAAGACAACAAGCCTCAGAAAACTGGTGCAGAAGTGGGATGTTTTATTAAAAAAAAATTATAGAAAATGTTATCTGCCAGCGGGAAATGTCTGCGGTTTGGGGGGCAGAAAGATTTGGGGGGTTTAATTACATGGTATTAGAAAATGTATCTGCCCCCCTTCCTGATTGGCTGATGCTGTAACGTCATTATTAACAAGTGCAGGACTCGGGAGAGGGGCTACCGGCTTGCCTTTACATAGCGCCTCATGGCAAATAGCCCAAATTTACTTATAGAACATGCTTATATTTATCAAGAAAAAAATATAATATTTTTTTTACTATACTTTTTTTCTCCCGGTTACCGGCCCCTATTACCCCAAAGCCCCCCTCCCCCAGTGTTTGGGGTATTTACCCACCTGGCAAAAAATGAGCATCTCCCAGATCTTGCAGCCTTTCCGATATATGTTGAGTTTCTTTTCGATCTCCTCTGTGAATAGAGAACGCGTCAGGATACGTTTTAAAGCTGCTGTCCCACCAATTTTTTACTTCTATAACTAAATGATCCCTTAAGAGCCGCATTCCCGCTCCTGCTGAACCCCCGACCCTTCCCGGAAACAATTCTTTAATCGCGTAAACGTTTTTATCATTCCTAATTTTGCTGGGAATGCTTAAATATCACATGACACAAAATCAGGCTGTGATAGGCTGTTGCCATAGAAACGGGAAAGGATTCTTAAAAGCCTCTGTAATAGTGATTTAATTAAACGAAATGACGGAGCCGCAGGTTTATTGGCTTAACATGCAAGAGAATATTCGTCTGCGTAGAATGGCGGATTTTAAAGATCTGGAATAAAAAAACGTCGCTTCTCCGCTGACAAATATATAACTTTCTTTAACTAGGATTCTCAGAGTGGATTTCGAGGGACCTACCTAGAATATCATCAAATGTTGCGTGTTCGTGATCCTAAAACAGAAAAGAGTAAATGTTGGTGAACAGCAATCGAAATAAGATGTAGGTTAATTGGTCTCCATGGAAACGATTGTATCCGCGTACGGTTAATGTATTTGTTTTAGTAAAGAAAATGATAAATTACGATTTCTATTAATATGAAGATGTCTGCAGCCAATATTAATGAGGTTTTTATTTGTGGATCCGTGGCTCTCTCTAGGAGAGAGAGTAATATATTTATAGGGGTGGGGGGTGATGTCACGTGATGTCATAAGGTAGGGGAAGTGAGTGAATGCAGTTCTCTTCTGTTTATATATAATAATACGTTATTAGACATACAAGTTCCGTTATAAAGACACAGACAATGTCCGGACGCGCATGCGCCAGAGCCACTTACGTATAGGATGGGAATGATGGACGGGTCGTCCCTGCGTATGATGGTTGGAATATATTCAGCTTTGGGGACTTTGGATGAAATTAGCTGCGGAGGAAAAGAGAAAATTGTGAATAAACACCAGTTATTGGGACATCTCAGTCTGTGACGTCAGCACCGATAATATGATCTGACGCTGATTACAGACAGCGATCTTTAACTGTCGGAATGGGGGAGCCCTGTAATTCTACCCCACGGGCAGGGGGGCAATTGCTTGACCAGCCCTATGTAAACATGATTATCTTAGAGTGTATTTATAAGTGTGTGTGTATTAGCATAAATATGAATGTGTGTGTGTGTGTGTGAGCATTAATGTGTGTGTGTGTGTGTGAGCATGAGTGTGTGTGTGTGAGAGCATGAATGTGTGTGTGTGTGTGTGAGCATGAATCTGTGTGTGTGTGTGAGCATGAATGTGTGTTTGTGAGCATGAATGTGTGTGTGTGAGAGCATGAATGTGTAAGTGTGTGTTAGTGTGTTTGTGTAAACGTCTGTGTGCTGGTGAGTATGTGAGTTATGAGGGGGGCAAGGGGGTCGATAGAGCCACTTGGCTTTACCTGCCCTTCAGGTAATCATTTCTCACCATAATTTTGGGTGGGATGAAGTCCTCCCCGTCGCAGGACAGAACCTCCATCTCTCGCTCTGCCTCCCAGTTCAGATCCTTGCATTCCTCGTCGAGAGCGGAGCAGGAGTCCTGCAGATCATGGCCTAATCCGGACGGACCAACAGTTAGGAGCTTGCAGGGTCAGACAGATGGACAGACAGATACCCCCCTTCCCTACCAACGAGTGGCATTCAGGGTGATTCTCCCCCGAGGGAACCGGTACCGAAATTGACCCCAGAGAGGTGTTTTTGTCTGCAGGAAGGACCATTTTGCCCCTCATACTGCAGGGGGCAACATTCTTAATAAATCCAGGGCTTTGTGTGATAGGTAGGGTATGACTGTGTAATCCCGTGAGAAAAGGGAGTCTTTGGATGAAGTTTTGGGACCTCGGAGGTCTCTTCTTCAGTTGGCATGTGATAAAAGTTAAATCTAGTGCTTTGGAAAGCATTTTTTTTATACCCGCCATGCGCTCATGCTCACTTTCTCTGGAGTCGTGGATGGAGTCTGCCTTCACGGGAGTGGGGTCGCTCCAGGACCGGCTGAAGCTCCTCTCTCTGCGGTCGGCAAACGCTGGAGCGGCGAAAACAAGGAGAAGACGATGAAATCACAGGCCTCTAGCCTGAAGAGCTGACACTCTTTCCTATAGATTTAATACATCTTTTCCCCTAAAGATGAGCTTCTGAAAGCAAACCCTCCCGGCATCCGTTACCCAGAGAGTGAGCAGTCCTGAGGTCAAATCATCCAACTGAGCCCCAGAGGGGGCTCATAAACCCCCCCAAATATATGGTGATCTCCGAGGGACCCCAAAAATTCAGCCATTTATATTTTATTATTGTCTTACTTTGCGCCTTCATCCTGCGGCTCCCGACCATCCGTAAATGTTTGCGAAAATTCCTGACAGGAAGAAGAAGGGAAAATAAAAACAAAGAAAGGGTTAAATAGAGCGCTTATATCGGAACAGAGTGTCTGCTGTGGGTGTGGTTTCATGCTAGCCCCACCCCCTTCATGCTTCATGGCAGCCCCACGCGTTTTACTCATGCTCGGACCGCCTAAAGTCTCTGCCCGGGCCGGATTGGCTGGTTTGTGTCACATGATCGCCGGACACACTCTGTGGTCGTTACTATCGGTTACGTTCTACTCATGAGGGGATTAAACATGCATGGGATAGACATACGGCTCCTGAATCTAAGACGAGACCAACGACTGATTAAGGTTTGAGAGACGGGCCGACGGGGGCCGATCTGCCGGCAGGTTCTGGGTTCCTGAAATCTCGGCACCTTGGGGTTTTGCACCCTTTTGGGTGACGCTCCATTAACCGGCAGCACGTCGGGCGAAGCTCCCCGAGCGAGTTCTCCCCAAACGGCATTGGTTGGGAAGGTGCCATCGGGTTCCGGGGCAGGAGCCACGTCCGTGTTGGGGGGGGGGGCGAGACGTGCTCCTGGCGGGTGACGTGTGGCAGACGTGTCGTCGAGCTCCGTGGGAGTCGCTTCTCTCTCCTGGAACACGAGAATCGTTTCCGCGCAGGCGAACCCAGACAATAACCGGGGGAAAATCCGCTTAATCTGGAGCTGTCGTCACGGACGGGAAATCGAGTATTTCTGGTGTGGGCGGCATTAATAACGGCGAGGGAGGGAGAGAGCGCAGCGGGGGCTGCAAACCCATTCAGCGCTTGGATGTGCGGAGAAACAATGTTTCCAGTTACTGCCTTTTGGGTTTTTTTAAGGTGAAATTTGGGTTTTTCAGCCCCAATTTGCTGCGCTTTAATCTAAATTGTGTCTTCACGCGATAGAGATGACGCTCCAAGCGCCTGTCCTGGGGGCCGTGTTGGTGTTTGCTATGGTTGGGGATGTCGACACGATGCCATGAACAAACCTTTGCTGGGTGACGGATTGCAAGCTCTTGAGCCCAAAGCATGGGATCTTAGACTAAGCTCTCTGATGCGGCTCCTCGGCTCTTGCAATGCGTTTGAGTCGCGTCAACGGCCAAAGGTCTTCTCCATCAAGCCCTACCTGAGCTACCTGCCTGCATGAACCTGCGCGGAGGACGTGGCAGAGGACCTGCGCGGAGGGGGCCCAGGGGCCCACGGGACGCCCTCATGTCACATGCTCGTCACATCGTTAGACAGGTTAAGGAACGACAGCCATGGTTTCAGAAGACGTCCCTACCTCTGGATGACGGCGGCCGAGTCGTTCTCCCTCTTCCGCCTCTTCCTCTCGGCGTAGCCACGGAAAGCCCTGAGAAACCGTGTTTATGTCATTAATACCCCTGCGCGGGCAAAAAGCACTTCACAGTGGGTGGGGGGGGCATGAGAGACACCATGGGGACGCACAGGAGACGGGTGCCCGGCCCTCCGACCGCACAGAGAGATGAGACACGGAACCGAGACCACAGCCGGAGGGGGCAACGCTCACCCCTCCTACAGACCCCGGAGTGCGGGAAACGTGCAATGGGGCAACTTTACAGAGGGGTAATACAGTGAAGCACCCAATCCCCCCCCCCGCCATGTGCCGCAGAGCGTTCACTCGCTTTATAGGGTGAAAAAAGCATAAAATGGCTAAATTTGGTGCCCAGTGGCCGAGACATGTGACAACCCACCGGCGGCTAAGAGCCACAATAGTCTCCTTGTTGGGCTGTCCTACCGAGAGCTCCTCAATGTTTAGGGGTCTCTGTGCATGAGCACAGGTGTAACCATCACTGCAGATCCTGGGCTAGGGGGGGCCTGGACGGCGGTGAACGACCTCCCGGTACAGACTGCGGCACAGACGGCGGGCGCATGCACTCTAATGCCACGGCACGGGGTGAAAAAACTTGGCAGAAAGACTGATGCAAGAAATGAAGATACTTACGAGATCCTGCGAGGCGCGAGGCGGAGGAGAGAAAGAAAGCGGGGTCATCAGCCAAGTTTAAACGCTTTATTTACTTTACTTTATGTATCTGGGGGTCCCGGCAGCCGCTACCGGCGGGTCACAGATCCTACGCTCTGCCGGTTACGTGACGGCTCTTTTTGGGGGGGACACGGTGCAGACATTCTGAAGTCAAGCAGCTGAAAGCTGCTTTCCCTCAGGAGCTTCATGTAATGGCTTCTATCGTTGGCTCTGAACCCCCCCCCCCCATTCTTGGTTGAAGCGAATGCCCCAATTCTGTCAAAGTTGCTGCCTCCCTGGATGAGATCCCCGCGCCGGCTCGGCGGGATTAGCGCAGGTGCGTCTCAGAAAGCCCACTCTGACGGATGATGGCCTCGGGCGAGACAATCAACGGCTCAGAAAACAGCGAGCGCTCAGAGGGGACTGCGTCATGTAATGTAAGGGGGTTTTACTTTACTGAGAGGAGGTAGATAAGTGGAACAGTCTCCCAGCAGAGGTGGTAGAGGCTAATACAGTGAGGGCATTAGACATGCATGGGATAGACATACGGCTCCTGAATCTAAGACGAGACCAACGACTGATTAAGGGCCGAATGGGGCCGATCTGCTGGCAGGTTGGGGCGGGAATAATCGTGGGTTAAAATAACCCCATTGCTCCTCCATGTACTGGGCTGGATGTTCTGGTTGCCGCCAGGTATCCGCTTTGCTGCCGGGGTTTGTGGGTAGTTAGGGAAACGCGCCGGGGGGGGTATTTGTGACTCACGCTTGCATAGTAGTCGTGGCCGTCTGGAAGGTGAAAAGATTTTCCTTCGGGAACCAAGTCCGGATCGGGACGTCGTCTGCGCAGGAGAGCGAGATTAAGAGGGATTAACAGAAACAGCCCCGGAATCAGCATTAACAAGAAATAAAACTGCCTATTTTGGGGAATTTTCCTCTTTTTGTATATTTTTCGGTCGTCGTCGCTTTAAATTTGTTAAATATTAAACATGGCCGCGGGGTTTAATTCCGCGCCAGCGCCATCTCAAGCTGGGGGGCTTGTTAGAAAGAGATGGCCACTCGCTAATGTAGCCACTACATGGCTGATAGGGATTGTAGTCGCCTCGGCCCGAACGCACTCTGGGTAACCCCAGGAGGGCCGGCGCGGACACTCACCGGACACCCTGTCGATGCTGTACATGCGCTCCAGCTTTTTCCTGCGCCACCCGGACTCGCTGGCCTGGTGTTGCTCGAGATCGAAGGAGTGCTGGGTGGGCACGGCGAGCCGGGGGCCGTTTGGCCGCTCCCTGGAGTTCTGCCGGCTGCCCGACCAGCTCTTGGAGGGCCGGGTGATGTTGTGGGCGCTGCCGGAGCTCTGCAGGGGCGGGTGGTGGGGCCGGTGGTGGTAACGATGCTTGTCTTCATGCCCGGACTTCATTACCACCAGCTCCAGGCTGTCGCTGTGCCGGTCGGAGAGCAGGGGTCCGTCCCCGGAGATGGTGTAGACGCGGGGCTTCGAGCCCTCGCTGGGCAGCTTCTCCCGCCGCTCCTCCGAGAAACTCCGCTCCAGCTTGCTGTCCGACGCGGTGGAGAGACGCCGCTTATTCTGGGAGCTTTGGGGCATTTCGGGGGAGTCCTCTTGGACCAGGAGGTGATCTGAGGATGAGCGTTAATTTACCCAAAATGATAGAAAATGAAGGAAAAGATATTCATCTACGGAACAATATATGTGTCTCTTTACCCCAAACTCCCGCCCGCCGCCATCAGAAGTGCCGGCTCTAGCGGGTTGTCTCCGCGTTTTGTAACAATTTAATGGAAGATCTCCACAATGCTAGTGGATGATAGGACTTGTAGTCACATAAGGCTCGGAATATATGGAAGAAGAGATTTTTCGCTGATAGTCGGTGCTGCGCCACGGAGTCTTTTCTGCTCTCCTTCCATATATCCCGGGTCTTCTGAAGACTACAAGTCCTATCATCCGTTGTGGATATCTTCTGGTTTCTGCTGCGCGCTGCCTCGGGATGGGAGGATTTCTGGCGGAGATATAATTTCATTATTTGATATAAATGTATTATTTCTCTCTGTTTCTTGGAATTTAAGGTTTTCTATATATTTTTTGTTCTCCTGGATTTCCGGGTCGGGTCGGAGTAAATCCGATTGAATTGATTGAGACGCGGCCTCCGCGGCGGTATTTAAAGCCAATGTCGCGGCTGATTAAAGCCCACCTGTCAATCATTCAGCCGCCGCCAATCACCCGGGCTATTAGCTCAGCGATCCGCCGGCCATGAGTGGGAGGAAATGACTGCTTTAGTTATCGTTCGTTTTATTTAAGCCCGGAGACCCCACGCGGGTGTAATACGGGGTTTAAAGGAACAGTAAATGAACCGCATTCAGTTTCCGAGCCCATCACTCCCAGCCGTCAGATCTTTACAGGATTTCTAAGGAACCCACAATTAGAAATCCAGATATTTAATTCTCCTGCTGTAACGACTCAAACCTTAATCAGTCGTTGGTCTCGTCTTAGATTCAGGAGCCGTATGTCTATCCCATGCATGTTTAATACCCTCACTGTATTACCCCCTACCACCTCTGCTGGGAGGTTGTTCCATTTATCTACCTCCCTCTCATTAAAGTAGAACTTCCTTTTATTCCATCCCAGCCTCTCGCTATCAAACTCCTGGATTCTTCTGAAAACCTGAATTCCGCCCAAGTTGAGCCAAACCTTACATTTCTAGGGTTTGCCATGTGCCAAAGCACCTTCCCTCGCTACACGCGTGACCTGTGGCTCGTTATGCGGCTTTCCGCAGACGTCACGGCTCCTGCAGAGCGAAGGCCGAGCGTCGAGACTCTAAATGTGCGTTAAAGACGTGAAACCCGTTTTATTGGGTGATAGGGAGCCTGCGGTTGTTTTTGGGGGAAGTTTTTTTTTCTGGGCAACTAATTAGTTTTGGGCGACGCGGTGCCGCTGGGCTCCCGGATAATGAGGCAGCAGATTGATATAATTAGTCTCGCCCAGACGTTACCTCGCGGTATAAAAACCAGCATCTGCTCCCTTATTTTCTGGCTGCGAAGCTCATTTTGGGGTAAAGATCTGCCCTTTTAACCTTCGCTGCTAATTTTTTATTTTTTTTTAAAGTCTGTCTCTCAATGCACAGCCTATCAAACGGAGCGTTTAACTGGTGGGACTACAACTCCTATGATCCTCTGCCCAGAAACTGCCTTTTATACGATCACTCGGTTTTTGGGAATCGTTTTCTTTATCAAATGTTCCAGATTTGCTTTTCTTTGAAAAAGTATCTTTTTCTGGAGGCGTCGAGATAATTTAATCGGGCAGCGGATTCTACGGCTTTACTGCCCTTACTGCAAGGATCCTCTGCTATATGAAGCATGCATGGGATAGACATATGGATAGATAAATGAAACAGCCTCCCAGCAGAGGTGGTAGAGGGTAACGACTGATTAAGGTTCAAGTCTTTACAGCAGGAGAGACAGGCGAGCAGACGGGGGCCGATCTGCCGGTGGGTTCCGGTTTCTGTGTGTTTTTCTAGGTTGCCGGTATTTTCCGCTGCCGCGGGGGGAACTCACCGGAGCCGTTCTGGCTGTCGGGATGGGTCTGGGACAGGTAATCTCCGAAGGCTTTGGCGGCTCTGAACATCCGCGAAAAAGGGAAAAAAAAGACATGTTGGGGGGGGGATTAGTCACACGGAACAAACACCAGCCCCCGACAACCTGCCCAATTACCCCACGTGCTGCCCCCCCCCCGACAGAAAACGGCACCGCAGGCAGAAGAGGCGGACGAAGCTCGTTAAGGCGATGAGCGCCGGGCTCTATTCCCAAAGTGCGAGGAGGAGAACCGGTGCGGCCCCCTGTGCCAAACCGATAATTACCGAGCAGGGGCCATGGGTTGGACGGCGTCCCTCAATCCGTATTTCACTGCATTTACCAGATTCTTATCACCAAACCCGCGAGCGCTCTAGGTTTTTACCCCAGTCTCGGGGTGGAGGGGCAGATTCTGAGGGCCACAGAGTCAGGGGCCGATCAGGCACGGGGGGGGGGATTGGGAGGCCGGAGACAGAGAGTGAAAAGTCTTATTTTAATGTCATAGAAACGGCTGAATTCGGTGGAAATGCGTTTCTGGGTCTGCGGGGTGCGGTTTATTAACTCCCATTATCCTGAACCAAATCCCCTCTAAACCCCTCTTTGACCCCCCTGACTTGTCTCTCTTGTCCCTCCCCCCCAATTATCACATTCAAAGCCCACGGAAAGATCTATAAAAATCCTTCCAGAACGGCGTCCGCCCACGGCCCCTGCCTCCCTCAAGATGCCCCCGCGGTCTGTCACGCGGCCCCCCGGGGGGATTAGGTTCCGATCAAGAAACAGTTTTTTTTTTACTAAGCACAGAACCACCGGGGGCCCCAGTCAGATCCAAACCCGGGGGCCCCATCCGATCCGAACCCTGGGTCCCCATCCAATCCGAACCCGGGGGCCCCAGTCAGATCCGAACCCGGGGGCCCCAGTCAGATCCGAACCCGGGGGCCCCAGTCAGATCCGAACCCGGGGGCCCCATCCGATCCGAACCCGGGGGCCCCAGTCAGATCCGAACCCGGGGTCCCCATCCGATCCGAACCCGGGGGCCCCAGTCAGATCCGAACCCGGGGTCCCCGCGCCACCGCCACGTTTCTATACTTCCCGCTGTACATCGCTACAGAATCTGTTGGCGCTCTATAAATCCACGGGGCAGATTACAGGACAGAACACGCCGACTTTTTTGGAGCTAAAATCTATGGAAAATACCCCAAAAATGATATGGGAAAAGTAACGCGATGGGAGGGAATGTTTTGTTTTTTTCCGGCAGGGGACAAGTGGGCTTCGCAAAGTCCTAAACCCGGCCCCCGGGGGGATACAATAGGGTTAATTATTGGGATCCATCTCCCGGGAAATACAGATCGGGGGCTCTAGATGGCGCTCTCACCCCCCACATACTACTTTAACCCTTTGCAGAGACACACAGCCAACCATAAAATGTAAAAATATATTATTTAAAAAAGATTTTTTCTTAATTTTGTCGACATTTTGGGGCATTTTGCGGGACACCCCGTGTTACCTGGAGCCGGCGTCTTCCAGAAGGGAAAGCTTTGGGGGGGCTTAGACTTTAATTGTCAAGATAAAATGTTTAGTGAGACCTCAACTCTGGGCTTAGTGAGCGATGCCCCGGTCGGAAGGGTCAGTATTGCCCCAGAAGGAGGGCAGATATCTTCCCCCCTTGTTGGTCTACAATTCCCACTATCCAGCACTAGCTGCTGAGAGTACTGAAAGTCTTGGGGTCACTTTAACCCTTTAAATGTTATGCTTTGTACCCAACACTTGAAAGGGTTAACTCTGGGCATTTATTGATCTTCTGTGCTGCTTTATAGCAATAATCAAACGGTAATTAATTATTTATTTAATGGCGACTTTCATGGAATTTCCGGCAAAGTGAGTTTAATTAAACCGTGGGGGGGCTCTTTAAAAAAAAATATGTGAAAAACGTGATTTTCCGTCAACTAATAATAACTAAAGCCAACACATCAATTTCTAGAAGATACCGAGATGGGGGGGGTTAAGGCGTTTGGGGTCTTCACTGCGTCTCTTTTTCCCCCCAGACTGCGCTACTCCTTCTGGAGGGCAAAGGGTTAACCATGTGTTGTCAGCCTAACCCGGCCCGGGTGGCACTCGGTACTCCTATAACCCCCCGCACGGGGCGGAGAGGGGCAAAGCCTCAGCCTCCCAAAATCTCTCTTACTATTCTGGGGAGAAAAGAGGTAAATTACAGGCTGTGGGGCGGAATTTTTTTTTATTGATATAGCGCCAGCAGATGCCGTAGCACGGTATTAACTACTATTATCCTCGGTAAAGAAATGTCCGGAAGCCGGCGCGGCTCTCGCTCGCCCGTTTTGCTCGCCGTGTCACGAGGCTGGGTGTCTCTTCACACCTGGAGATGGTGTCACGGAGCGGCGGCACTCGGCGAGACACCCCGGCCCTCGCGGCAAAGCGTGAAAAGCACGAGACGCGCGTATACAGAACGTGTTCTTTAGAGCGTCCCGGGAGGCCTTCGATAATATTATAACCTTGCGTTCCAGCAACTGGGCAATGGGTTAATTCGGTGGATGCGTAGAATACTGCGGGTTGCGATACGAATATAATGCCCAGCAGCCTCAGCCAGGAGTGTAAGGAGTGTAAAGAGTTAATGACTTCCGCGCGTATTGGAGGAGCTTGTGGTGAGCGCGCAGGACACGGCGCAGCGAGGGTTAATCTGTGTTTAAAGGGTCCCCCTTACGGATGGCGCGAAGAATAACGTATGGGTATATTGTTTAACCCGTCTTATGCCAAGGGTAAGAGGGCTTGGCTCGCAAGAGCTGACAATCTAGAGTGAGATATATAAATATATATAAATATACGATGCCCTTCTTATTGTCTCTCGAAACACGTTGACCTTTTTTGATGAAGGTCACAGAACAAACCTTACGTCACAAATACGCCCAAATACCCCAAATAATACCCCTTATACCCCAAATAATACCCCAAATACCAATGAATACCCCAAATTATTTTCCATCTGCTCACTAACGAAATGATATCTCTCTGTCCGTCTCTCTGTCCGTCCGTCTCTCTGTCCGTCTGTCTCAGGACATGAAACGATTCCAGCGGGTGATCCGTCAAACTTTTAAAAGCAAAAATTTAGGGGAAAAAAGCGATTTTCTGTCTTTTGGCTGCGTTGGGAATAAAATGCATTATAATTCCGTCTGTCCCTCTTTCTGTCCGTCTGTCTCTGTCGGTGACCTTGGCGGCGTTTTTTGTGCGTGTTGCGTTTGGCCCTTTTAACTCTTTTAGTGCCTCGCTCTCTGTATAGTTCTGGGAACGGGGTAACCAGAAACGCACAAACTATTATTTAATTCCCGCTATAAATCGGAGCGGCGCTTCCCCTTGCATAACCCGGCGTGCCGTTTAGTTAACCTGCCGGCGGGATCCATAACCAATCTGTGAAATTCATATTCAGACGGTGGGAGGTTAATTAATCGCGCATTAAAATGTCAGCAGCGGGGGGAGCGGGCGAGGGGAGAGCGGGTGAGGGAGCGGGAGGAGCGAGCGAGGGGAGCGGGCTGCGGGGATCTCACCTGGTGGCGCATGGGCTGGGACAGAAAGTCAGCCTGAGGCTTGCAGGACGCAGCAAAACTGCGCCAACCATCAGATGCCACGCGTGGCTCCCGGCCACCGACTAACGATTCGCTCATTTATCTCACAAACGCACCCGGTGAACGCTTTCCTCCTAAATCTGTGATTAACAACAAAAAAAGGAACCCTCCGCCTCCTCCATACCTTCTATACGTGACCTTGGGGAAGCTGATTACAGAGAACCCGGATTCTATATGTGTCTCCCTCCCCCTCACACTCGCCCTATCGCACTCTCCCCATCCTGCTCCCCCTCACACTCTCCCTATCGCTCCCCGTCTCGCTCCCTATCGCACTTTCCCCATCCCGCTCCCCGTCGCACTCTCCCTCACACTGTCCCCATCCCGCTCCCCCTCGCACTCTCCCCATCCCGCTCCCCGTCGCACTCTCCCTCACACTCTCCCCATCCCGCTCCCCCTCACACTCTCCCCATCCCGCTCCCCGTCGCACTCTCCCTCACACTGTCCCCATCCCGCTCCCCCTCGCACTCTCCCCATCCCGCTCCCCGTCGCACTCTCCCTCACACTCTCCCCATCCCGCTCCCCCTCACACTCTCCCCATCCCGCTCCCCCTCGCACTCTCCCCATCCCGCTCCCTGTCGCACTCTCCCTCACACTCTCCCCATCCCGCTCCCCGTCGCACTCTCCCCATCCCGCTCCCGCATCCCGCGTCTGTTTCCTGGCTGTGTTTATTGGCTTCGGCTTTCGTTCCCCTGCGTGATGTTTCATGTTTGCCTCTTTGTAATTAAGACATAATTATTACAAATATCTCTGCCTGCTCCAGCGCTTCGGGGGCCGCACAGATACAATGCAGCCACCAGAACATTCACTACTACTGAGAGAGTGGTGGATGAGTGGAACAGCCTCCCAGCAAAAGTGGTAGAGGGTAATACAGTGAGGGTATTAAACATGCATGGGCAAAATAGTCCTAGGGGGGCAGCTGGGGGCATCTTCCCTGCTCGTAACCCAAGTGCAAAGACAAGGCTTGGTTTCGAGATCCACAAAAGCCTCGGAAACTTCTCCCTGATCTCGCCCCCCCCCCCCGACCGATCCCGGCACATTCCGGCCAATTCACCAAACGCCTGCGTAATAATTGGGATAATACAGAATCTCTGAACGCTCACAATAACGCAGCCTCCCCCACATTTCAGTTACAAATCTCACTCGTTCGAAGAGCTGGCAATCTATCGCTGCCTGTACAGGGAGTGGAACCTCCAAAAGCCACGCACAGCGAGGGCATCATGCAGGGGCAGCTCGGTGCCAACTCCCCCTCCCAGCAGACAGCTGTTACCTCTACGGCGGCACGGCGAGGCTCCTGTGTGACTCCCAACCCCGGGGCCCTGGGGGCCACTCACCTCACTTTGGCTGCTACGTTGGAGATGGTGTCATTCCTCAGTGCCTTCCTCTTGGAGACAGCCGTGCCCATGATCCTTGGAGAAGACGAGGATTTGGGGACACATCCGATCAGCCTCGCCGGTAGCAGACACTATGACAATGCAGGCAGTGGGCTTGCAGAGGCTGGGTCCCTGGGGTGCAATTTGCCCCTGGGGTGGGTTATGGCACATGAAATGCCCCGGTGCTGGGTCCTGCCCGGTCCGGCTGCCCGGCTCCTGTGTGCAGCTCCTCTCATTCAATGCAGAAGAATGGAGGAGGATGCGGTGGATCCGTCCACACACCGATACGCACACTGATACATACTAACACCGCTACACCGACACCGCACACTCCTACACGACACCGGACACTGATACACACTAACACCGCTTCACCGACACTGGACACTGATACACACTAACACCGCACACCGCTACACTGACACCCACATCGATACACTGCTACTCCGACACCGCACACTGACACCGCACACTGATACATACTAACACACCGCTACACTGACACCGCGCACAGATACAGCCTCTGGAAGCTGCGCCCATGTATGGGCAAAGGATGTGCCTGGAACCCTCCTACCCAGGCACTGACATCAAAGGAGGCATGGAGAGGGGGGAGAGTGTTCTCTGGATGGAGGAGGGACAGAAACCTGCAGAGGAGGAGAGTGACCTGAAAAGATGGGGGAGTGCGCAACCTGGAGAGAGGAGAGAAAGCAACTTGCTGGGGAGGAGAGTGACCTGGAAAGATCGAGAGGGAGAGGTAATCCGGGAAGAGGAGGGAAAGGAACCAGGATTGGGGTAACCTGGAGAGAAGGGGGGAGAGTTACCCCTTTAAGTAACGAAATGTTTCTCTTCAGAAGCGGAAAAGAAAATATTTATAGTTTTTATTGTTTTTTCAGAAATGTTTTTATTTTGTTTTTATTTTAATTAAACCAATCCGATTCAATAATAAAAGACCCCCCGGGGGCTGCGTGCAAACCACACCGGCACACAAAGGGTTATTAAGCACCCGTTTTGGGAATTTCTCCCTAATTTTTGTGAATTCATTTATTTTTGTAAAACTGTAAGAGAATTCTGTGCTGTTGCCACCATAGTCCGTAAAAAAATCTGATCCCCCCCTCCCCCGCAGGGTAAATCTCCCTGGATTCAGGATTCACCTGTTGGCTGAGAGTGATAGGCACTTTATATCATTTATACCCAGATAGATGAGAATAATAATCAGTTCCGGAATTCTAATCTTTCCAAAAATGTTTCGGCCCCCAGTAGTTTTGCCCCAACTAAAGTTGCCCCCCCAAATAAAATCTACCCCTGGACTCAGCATGTTATTTTGTGGGTAATGTCCCTTTAAATCTGCATTTAGCGTCTCAATCCCATTGGCTTTCGGCTCCCGGATATCTTTTAGATTGCAAGTTTAGTGAGCAAGGCCCGCCACAGCCCATCTTTAGTGCTGGCAGAGCTCGGGAGGCTCTTCACGCTCGTTTCAAAAGAGATTTAAGTGAAATCAGTGAGTTTTTCACTCAATTTTATGGGGGGAAAAAACATTTATTTCGTCCAACTTTATTTCGGTTTCCGGTTCTGTTTTTGGTTAAAATGAATATTTTTTGGTGTGAATTTTTTCTGATAATCAACAAACACTTCTTTCCCAAATCGTAGTTGATGATGATGATGATCTTGCTGTGACATCACATGTAATTCTTGTAGTCTGAGTAACACGTGTGTGGTATGTAATGGATGGGTTATAAATGGGGGGGCAGTTATGACATCACAACCACACATTTGGGGTTCACCCACCCTAAAACTCCTATACTGGGATTATATTTTAGGTGGGCACATAATGGACCCCCTTAGACCTTTAACCCCTCACATCCTGACAGAGTGTCACTAAAATGCTACAGAGAGAGTCCCCAGGAGGTGGAGGAGAATCCACATGGGGGGGTCCGTGACTCTATAAAGAGACCAACGAGGAGGGTCTGGTGACCCGGCTTAACTGAGACAACTCTGTGATAGATAAGTGGAACAGCTTCCCAGCAGAGGTGGTAGGCCTGGATCAATCTAAATATTAGAAGCATTCTTTGGATATTTGCTCATTATTGCTGAAATTAATATATATATTTATTATTAGAAATTATATCTGCATTTTATTCTTTTATTATGTAGTAAAAGCGATTTGAGGAGCGGTTTGCTGTGGGTGGAGCCAGTTGCCGCAGTGACGTGGTGGTTTTGCCGTAATATTAATGAAATTGTTGCGGAATTCGCATCTCGGGGCGCGTGAAAGTTTACATTTTTTTACCTGAAAATCTTAATACTTATTTTACTAAAAACCTATAAAAATAACCCTTGTTTTTTTGTTTTTTTGCCGGATCGCTCTGTATTCTGCCGTCTGGAGCAAAGACGTGAAATAATTCTCTGTCTGACACGTACTCCGTGCCAAAAACTAACACCTGGGCCGTGCATGCGCGGGATAAATAATTAACAGAGCCGTCGGGGGGGTTATTGTATAGCGAGGCGGGCGGTTATAGTTGCTATAGAGACCTAATCCCGCTGGCGGCCCGAAGTATGGATCCTTCTGTTCGCACCGCGTGCCGGCAGCTCTTTACCGGGCCCGGTCGGGTCTGCGCCGGTTCCGGTGGCAGGTGGTCCGTGTCACAATTTGCCGGCCTCCCGCGCAGCTGAGGGGGGAGCTCCCCGTGACTCCGCTCCACACCATGTGACCAAAAAATATTTGATGCATTCTGCGGATCGGCCGCCTGCTCGCGTGTGATGTCATCGGCCGCCTGCTCGCGTGTGATGTCATCGGCCCGCTGGAGCTCCCACCGGTATTTCCACTTCGTGCCCTGAAAGCCCCAAATGACCACCTTGGGCTCCTAGTGGGACCCCGGGGGGTTCTGTCCCCAGATTGTTGCCCTCTTAGCCCCTGGCTTTCCCGCGTGGCAGCCAATCGCGCAGCTCGTGTCAGATGTCTCTTCGCGATATATCAGATCGTTAATGGTTTAGCGACGTCGGGGAAGCCTCATGACTCCACAAAGGGTTAAAGCCTCGGCGGTATCAGTTGGGTCCAGCGGTAAAGGAGTTAATGCCGTATGGAAAATATGCCAGCGCTGGATCTCTGCCCGTCCAGTTCGGGGGCCGCTCAGGGGCCGCTCGGGGGATCGGGTTTCCTCCGGGTTTAATTTTATCCGTCCGCGGATCTGAACATTTAGCGTCAGATTATCCCGCGAGGGGCTTAAAGGCTGACAGTTCTGGGGCGACGTCATGGAAATAGAATATGGGGTGAGGGGCAGTTACTTACTCCCCAGCATCGAAGGGTTAAGCTGCTCAGAGGGGGGCACTGGAGTCCAGTCCGTGATGACACTTTGGGAGCCCCGTGTCCAATCCGGCTCCCGGGGGCCCCGAGCAGCCTGGAGCTGGATATTTAATAATTAATGACGATGCCGGCGAGGGGCCGCGGTACGAAGGAGCCCCCCTGATAATTACTGAGCTGTGATTAATTATTGGGGGTTGTAGTTACAGTCAGGACACTTGATCTGCCACCCAGCCACGTCGTCATATATTTTCTACCATTGATTTTATTGATCTTGTTGGTTGATTCCGCATTAGATTCCTCCTCTGTAAATCCAAACTAAAGGGGCGGAAAAAACACTTTGGGGCCAAAGAAATATCTGTCATCCCTCCGTGAAACGCTGATTTATCGGCAACGGTCTGATTTATGAGCTGGAAAGTGCATTTAATGTAAAACTAAACGGTGACAGATCGGAGCGCGCCGCCCGGTGAGGCAGACCTCTGGTCCACAATGGGTTAATGATAAACACCGTTACTGATCGTGATGGACGGTGAGCAAATCTGAGAAGCGCCAATTTCTTTTGGTTTATAGGATGAGGGAGAGATGGATTATGGGAGAAATCAAACCTTAACGTCGGCCCCTCAGTCAGGTACCACGGAAAAGGTCAGCCTGGGGAGCTGCATGTTATTAAATCGCAGCCGCGCCGAATCACCTGACCCTTGAGCATAAACACAATGAAGGCTATGAACTTAAAATGCATGGGTGGGGCATTTCATGGGCAGGGCTAATATTTAGCCCCGCCCATGAGGTTCACATGAAGCCTTTCTGTAAAGTCCAGCCTTCTTGTTAACTTAAAACTAAGCCAGCACGGCGTGGGGGCAGCTACTGGGTGATGACACCCCAGACCCTCAGTGCAAACCTGGAAGACGGGTCATAGGCACCCATAACGCCCCCCAACAGCAAACCAACGGGGCCCCCGTGCTGTGTGTATGGAGGAAATCTGTTCCTCTGGAATTGAATGTCATCGGCTGCTTGGTGTTAGATTGTGAATCTACCCAGCACTCTGTGACGCTCGCTGGCAGGGGAAGGGTTAACAGACGCATGGGCCCCAATAGGAAGAATTGTATCGTTCGGTACAGAATCAGCGTTTATTACAGAGAATATCAATTTACTTCATCCTGAGCGCGGGGGCCGGTGGGGGCCGGCTGGGTCTAGCTTTCTATATCTCAGACACAAGTCTCTAGAATCCGCTCACTTAGTTCCGATTTAGATTTGAGGCGGCGGCGGCGGGGCGATGAGCTGCGTTTAATTTCCCTTTTTATGTGGAATTTGGAAAACGGTTGAAATGTTCCAAGAAATGAATCCAAATGGAAATCACTTCCCAGAACGCATCGGGGGCCGGGACCGGCTCGACCCGCTCATTCTAATGGCCGCCTCGTTCTAACGGCCGCCTGATTGGGGTTTTTTTTTTTAGAATTGGCCAATTTCCTGCAATCTAATTGAAAAAAGGTTCAGAATTCATCAGCACTGAAAAAAAGCAATCAAAAAACTTGAACTTTTAAACCGGTTTCTAAACTTTAAACGTCTTAAAGAATGAAAAAAGGATTAACCCAGGAGCTGCCAGCAACAGAGGCGACCCGATCCCATCCCCCATTAATACACCCACCACTGCTGAGCGGCGGATCCGGGATCTCCCCAATTTTTTTTAGCCTTAATAGAAATGGTAACATTTTATTGTATTTAATTTCTGTGGATTTATTATAAAGAGCCCCGAGCTTCTTATACACGGGCTGCAGAGTTAACCCTTTAGATATATATATCTATAGATAGGTATTTTCTGTTTGCCAATTGGCTTATTTTTAAGGGCTTTGTAAATGTTTATTTTGTGTTAATTGATAGTTTATCACTTTTATATTATAGTGGGGGGGTAGAGGTACGAGGGGTCCCCCCCAATTAGTCTTAATGTAATTCTCTTGCTGACATCGATGTGCAGCTCTGTGTCAGAAATCCAGTGGTCAGCGACAGATTTAACTCAGAATATGGCGAACGTGCATGAAGCGACTCTTTAAAGGATTTGCGTTTCTGTAAACGTCACGAATTTCCCTGTTTGGGGCAGAAATATCAGAAACGGGGAGAAAATGAAGACTCTGGGAGGCTGAGGCCGTTTTAAAGAGTTTATTTTTAAATATATAAGTACATTTGTGAAATGTTATCGAATCCGCCCCATCACAGGGCAACCTTTTCTGTATGACATCACAGCGCGTAGACAATGGCCAGGGGGGCAAGTGGATCCCGCGGTGGTTGAAACGGCCGGTTTGATTGCGTTTTACAGGTTAAGTACAGACTTATTCACATACATAGCAGAGACCCCCAATGCCCCTTAGAGATTAATTTTCCAGTTTGGCTTAAAATGTTAGTGCAAAATCCACGAGAAATAACACAAAAATTCATTCAGCGAAGCGGCTGTCCGTTCTCGCGGGGGGGGGGGGGATTCACACCGAAGCCCCCTGAGGGCCATTGCAGCAAACTGTCCAGGCACTTGAATAGATACTGGGGGTTCCCGGCGTTCAACGGAAATTTTTTTTACTGGGTTAAGAGAATATATCGCTTTGGTATAAAATGCCCACCTTTCAGTAATTGATCCTCACCCCAGCGGCGGGGGTAAAGAACAGAACGTAACACCGTCCAAAAAAACCAAAAACATTTAACTAAAGAGAATAGTTACCCGCCGGGGACCTAAAATCGCACTTTCTGTACCCGTCTCGGCAGCGGAGAATCACTTATTGAGTTTAAATGCCGAGAATCTCCCGCCCGCCGCACTCTCTGTATCCGATCGCCCGCCGCACTCTCGCCCGCTGCACTCTCTGTATCCGAATGCCGCACTCTCGCCCGCCGCACTCTCTGTATCCGATCGCCCGCCGCACTCTCGCCCGCCGCACTCTCTGTATCCGAACGCCGCACTCTCGCCCGCCGCACTCTCGCCCGCTGCACTCTCTGTATCCGAACGCCGCACTCTCGCCCGCCGCACTCTCGCCCGCCGCACTCTCTGTATCCGAACGCCCGCCGCACAAGCCGTGAAATAAGCGTTTAAGGCTGGAAGGTTTTTGGCTCTCGCTGGACTCCGTAGGCAGGGTGAGTCCGGGGGGGGCCGCTCCTCGCTCACCCCTACGTGCTACATATAGCATTTCTAGAAGTTGCCCGTCACCGGGAGCTGGAACCGCGCAGGAGACCCTGCCGAGGCAGGAGGGCAGGAGCCGGGGTAAGTGTGTGTGTGTGTGTGTGTGTGTGGGGGGGTTGGTCAGCTGATCTCCTGCGTTTTATCTGCCCCCTGGCGCCGTGCCGGCCGTTTGCGGACCTCCATTTCCGCGTCGTCGTCCTGCGGAGGAAAATAAAGAGCCGCTGAGCTGACAGCCAGCAGAGAACGACGAGTCCCCAGCGATCAATCCCAATGATTATTGGGGGAAAAACAGACGGATTCTGCCCAACAAATCAACGTCCCCGGCGACGTCCCGGCAACAGCCCCGGCGGTCTCTACTCACGCTGTCCGATATGTCGTCCTGGCTCTGGGTGCTCAGGAAGTTGAGGTAATCCTCGCGTTTGGAGTCCGAGATTTCCTCGTCTTCATATTCTGTCTGATAATCGGATTCATCTAAAAGATGGGGAAAAAGGTCAACGGAATGAAAACCGAGGAAAAAACAGGTGAATCAGCAAAAAATACACAGGAGACGATCAGACGCATTAGCCTCGGGGGTTAACCGGCTCGCCAGAATAATAGTCTAAAGGATCGGCCCCCAGTGGCCCCTGTCTAGTCGCCCGTTTCTCCTGCTGTAACGACTCAGACCTTAATCAGTCGTTGGTCTCGTCTTAGATTCAGGAGCCGTATGTCTATCCCATGCATGTTTAATACCCTCACTGTATTTACCCTCTCTACCACCTCTGCTGGAAGGCTGTTCCACTTATCTACCACCCTCTCAGTAAAGTAAAACTTCCTTCCATTCCATCTCAGCCTCCGGTGTCAGATTGTGGCCGGTAGTTGTAGCTCCGCTCACCATCAGCCTCTCGCTCGGTAATTGAGGGTCTGAGCCAATTGCTTAATTAATACGTTTGGGTAACAGATGCCGGCGGCAGCGGGGGGAACGCGGACGGTAAGGAACACTTTAAAGGTCCAGCTGATCACGCTGCTTCGGTACACGGCTGTGGGCAGGATAGTTACCCCCTCAGTGTGTGGGGGGGGGGGGGAATGGCAGCCGGGGCCCAACGGCTGATTAACAGACACTTTTAACCCCTCCAGGATCTCGTGTGAATCGCCCCGCGAGACGCGTCGCCCCCCCGGGCACCCTTGCCAGAAACAAAGCAATTTTCAACTAAAGATGCCAAAAACCACGCGGTGACGACGCCAGCAGCACGCGCCGTGGGACTGAGCCGTGGGACTGAGCCGTGATTACTGTGTGAACAGGAGGCTCCGTGTTCTGTCTCGCGTCACCGACCCCCCGCAGGCCGGATTAAGCGGATAATCCTCCAGATTGTGATGTACCCCCCCCCCCCCAAACATCAGACACAGAAGCGATTACCCCCCAATCCGCCGGCTCTGCTGATTTTATTACCCGCTCGGGGGGCATTATTGAGCCGGACGCCGGGATGGGTGTGATGGGAGTTGTGGTCGGTGGTACTTACCATCCACCACGGCCGTATTCACCGGCTCGATCCTGGACACTATCTCCGCCAGATCCGTGAAGGACGCGTTGGGGCAGGTGTTCAGCTGGAGACACAGAGGAGATGATGTCATTACATCATAATCATTACATCATTATCGGGGCTTTTAGGGCTGTAGAACCCTGCGATCCCCTCAGACCCAGCAAACATCTGAACTCCTAGAAAAGAGGGGCATCAGGGGAGGGGCATTCAGCAGGTATATGAACCCCAATATGTAAGATGCTGTGTCGGCTGAGGGTTCTGTGCGTTTGTCTGACGACTCGGCTGCCCTTCAGGGCTATTTCTAAAACACTAAAGGCCGGGTGTACGCTCTACGGAGATCCCCTAAACGCGGCACCTGCGGGGGCTTAGAGTAACCGATATCTTCACTGCCCCCTGCGGTGTCGGGAGGGGGGGTATATTAATGGGGTAACTGTGAGGACCGGGATGCGGGTTAGAGCGTCGGGGGTTACGGCTCCAGGGAAGTTTAGTTGCCGGTGATGCTGTGCAGGGTTCGGTCGTCACTCGGGGAGGGATAAGAGAGTGCGAGGACACGGGGCGGCCCCTGGAGAGCCACAGGATCCGGCGTGAGAGGGAAGGGGGTGGGGTGGGGCGCGGCGGTTGTTAAATCCTTACGTCCGACGTCTTGGATTTGCTCGTGTCCTGCCGGTCCTTCAGCATCTTATCGATGACGCCGCTGCGGCCCCAGACACTGAAAACCGTCTTCCCGTGCTGGAACCCGACGTCCTGCGCATGAACACAGAGCGGGGTGAGAACCGCGGGGCGCGAACACAGAGCGGGGTGAGAACCGCGGGGCGCGAACACAGAGCGGGGTGAGAACCGCGGGGCGCGAACACAGAGCGGGGTGAGAACCGCGGGGCGCGAACACAGAGCGGGGTGAGAACCGCGGGGCGCGAACACAGAGCGGGGCGAGACGCCAAATACGGGCAATAACCGCCAAACACTGACACGCAGCTTCAAAAACAGCCAATAACTGGGATTTGCCCCAGAAGGTCACCCTGGAGACGGATGGACAGTCGGATTATTACATCAACGGAGCCTCCAGAATCAGCTTTCCCGGACGGGGAGGAATAAATTAATGGGGAGGAATAATCATGCAAATTGGTTCCTTGGTGATGATAATTAGGAAGGCTGAAGATTGAATCCACTCCCTACCCCCGCAGCGAGGACGGACGGACGGACAGACAGACGTACGCAGATCTCGTCGAACTTGCCGAACTCCAGCGTGCCGTAGCGGTCGATCGGCGGCCGGATGTACTCGCAGTATTCGTTGTTCATCACCATCTCGAGCTGCCGCACGCAGCACACGTACGCCAGGCGCGTCTGGATCTCCGCCATGTTCAGCACCTGCGGACAGTCACATGAAGAGACACGGCGTGAGACATGCGCCACTGGCTGAGTATCGCTAGCGGGTCCCCCCTCCCTCCGAACAGCCAATCAGATGAGCCGCTTGGCCCGACGTGTTTCACCCCATAAGGGCAGAAGCCCTGCAGCCACTGATGGCGGGGAAGAGAGACGCATCTCGGCTACGGCGGGCCCCCCGGTTATTATAATGGGGGGGGGGTCTCTCTCACCTTCACTTTTTCGGCCAGTGGGTTCCACCGTTTCCATAGCAACCACCACCCAGACAGAGAGTCGCCGTAGTTGGCGAGGTCCGTCTCATCTCTGCTGCCGACGTCGATGGCGATCACCACTTTGGCCCCCATGGACCGCGCCACGTCCGCTGTGGGGGGACACAAGATGAGTTCATTCTATAGAGAGGGGTCTCTGCCCGTGACACCCGCTTCAGATGCCCGGGGCTCTCATTCTGTAACATACGTGACACGGTACCTGGAAGGTTGTTGATGTACCCGCCGTCCATCAGAAGGTGTCCGTCCTTGGGGTCGCAGAGGGGCGGCATGTACCCCGACAGAGACATGCTGGCGCGGACGTATCTCCACAGGCAGCCTACGGAAAGCGAAACGCGTCGGGTAATCTGCGGCTGCTGGGATCGAGTGCCGCCAGAAATAAGACCGGGGGTTCCGGGGTCTCTGCTCCCCCAACGTCCTCTGTGACCCCCCCTCCCCCACCCCTTTTTAAACACACCAATTCCGCTACTGGGAAGCGGGGGCATTAATACCCCGGGGAGGCACATTATTCGCCTATCCTCAGCCCCCTGACCCTGTTTGCTGGGAAAAGACCCCCAACTCAGCCATGACCCTAATGAGCTCCGTCATTAACGAGCTGGTAACCGCTCGGTGACGTCCGGCGATCTATAAACGTTACCTGGTGGGTATATAGACTGAGAATGACCAACTGGGTAACCCCCTGCACCGAGGGCCTGTTCCCCATCCCCACTACTCCCGGAAGCTGCCCCACACGACCACTGGTAACCCGAGCCCATCCACCACGGCACCGGATAACAAATCCCTCGGCCCCGGCACTCACCGTCCGTGTGAACGCGCATGGCCGACGCCGTGATGTCTGTAGTGATGTTAAAATAGGGAATCCAGAGATCCTATAAATGGAAAGCATGGGTGGGCTCAGTGTGATGTCATAGCAAGGGGCAGCAAACACATAATGATGTCATAGCTAGTAATAAAATGTCTCAGCGTTAATTAAAGAAAGGATCTGAAAATACATAGAAACATCCACCCCAGGAGCACACAGAACACGCCACATGCCCCGCACATGGAAAGGGTAGATAGCCCGGCCCCGCCTCCACCCCGCCCACAGAAGGGGTAAATACCCTGGCCCCGCCTCACCTCGATTTGCTTGTCTTTGAAGATGCTGCTGATGCTGTTGTTAAACGCGGCGCCGGAGAACATGGACGTGATCGGGTACGTCAGATCCAGCACTTTCTTGAAGACGGACGTCATGTCCTGATGGGGAGACGAGACAAAAAGTGAACAGAAGGGCCGGGGGCCGGAAGTCATCGCTAACCTACACCACAGCGCGGTACAAAGAATGAATAAAAGTTCTCATAACAGAGGAACCATAAGAACTCTCGCTGATATCTAATAAATAATCCGGGGCAAAAGGCTCTCTATATGGAGCAGTCGCCATGGCGACCTGAGGAAAGTTCCCCCAGCGGCTCGTCACTTCCAATGATTTTGGCGACAGCTTGACATTAATTACCCCAAAGGGTATAACAACGGCTGAAGCCCCCCCCCCCCCACGCACACTCACCATGCACCACTCCCGGGCCCTGATCTTCATGCGGTTGAAGCTGCGCTCCTCGGCGTATAAAGCCCCCATAAAGGAGCCGATGGACGTCCCGCCGATCACATCGATGGGGATGCCGGACTCGATCAGGGCTTTGATGATCCCCACCTGGGAACAGCCTCTGGGGGGGCGGAGAGAAAGGGCATGTGGGTCACACGGGGGCAACCGACGCCATAAACCCGCCGTACGGGACCCCCATATATATATACGAATAACTATGCGAACGGGTAGCGTGCGAAGAGGACGCACTGTTTAGAAGATCAGGCCTCGGCATTTATATTTTGGGTTCATTAATCATGTAAATGATGTTTTTTGTAGGTGGATAACGAGCTCTCGGCCTGATTTCCGTCTTCGTTTCCCGGAGCTCGTTATCAGAGACGTCGGCCCCCCGGGGGGAGACGCTCTGCGAGGCGGCAGCTGGATGTCGCACGGCGCGGAGCTTCGTGAATCTTAACAACTTTATTCTTGACAGGAGGATGAAAGCAGTGCTGAGATCCCTGTATGTGCATGCGCAAACTCCACACTCATACCCCAGATCCCCCCCAGGTCTCTGGCTTTCTGCCCCCGGGTGACCATCTATCGTACCGGCCCAGAAACAGCAGAGCGCAAGAGGGTGGTGGAGCGCCGGCGGGGGGTGGTGGTGAAGAGATAGCGGCAGAGCGCCGGCGGGGGGGGGGGGGTTTTGAGAGCAGCGGAGCGCCTGTGCGAGATAACCCGGTCACGCAATAATCAGAGCTCACAAAGCTGGGGTAACTCCATCATTATTTACCCGGGCGGTGGGCAGAATGCGGGTATGAAGAGGTAGTAGGACTGCAGGGGGGGCTATGGGGGCATTTCAATGAAATTAAGCAGAATAAGTAAAGATGAGAATAAGAATAGAATAGATTTTTTTGTTGGAGGGGGCAGCACAAGCTGCGTATGTTTTCTTTTAATGGCACCAATAGGTCTATGAAGCCGGGGGGGGGGGGGCGGAGGGTTCCAAAACAAAAAGATACGGCGGGGCGAGGGCTTCACCCCCGGAGGTAATAAGATCCGGGACGCGGCGAGGGATGTAAAGTGCTCCCGCGGGGCAGATGCAGACTCGTGCACTTTATCTGGGGCAGGCGCACGCTCGCTGGATAATTCCACCCCCTGGGAGCTGCCGACCCGGCGGCCGGACTGCAGAACCCATTAACCCCAGGAGAGTAGGGACCCAATGTAAAGCACACAGACGGAGCGTCGCTGCGTAAAGCGGACAGAGCCCACTCAAGCCGTGATGGAGTAAGTTATTGCGCATGTTCATCCTATGACACCATTTCCCAGGATGTTCCCCAATACAGCGTCACGTGGTGACATCATCCGGTACCGGCACCCAACAAGGTCTCACCTCCTCCCCAGGAGCGGCAGAGTTACGGTTAGCGAACCTCCACGCAGGGTGAGTGCCCGTCACCCCCCCCCGCACATTCTGATCTCCCCCACCGCAGGGCGAGTGTCCGTCGCCCCCGCGCATTCTGATCCCCCCCCCCCTCACCGCAGGGCGAGTGTCCGTCGCCCCCGCGCATTCTGATCCCCCCCCCCTCCCCGCAGGGCGAGTGTCCGTCGCCCCCCGCGCATTCTGATCCCCCCCCCTCCCCGCAGGGTGAGTGTCCGTCGCCCCCGCGCATTCTGATCCCCCCCCTCCCCGCAGGGTGAGTGTCCGTCGCCCCCCGCGCATTCTGATCCCCCCCCCTCCCCGCAGGGTGAGTGTCCGTCGCCCCCGCGCATTCTGACCCCCCCCCCCCCGCAGGGTGAGTGTCCGTCGCCACCGCGCATTCTGATCCCCCCCCCCTCCCCGCAGGGTGAGCGTCCGTCGCCCGCATATCTGATGCTCTTTCAAAGCTCTCTGGGAAGCGATGATTCTCTCGTTCGGAGGCTGGATGGATGAACATGCGCAGCAGCCCACGCTACAAAAGGGCAAAATAAACTTCGCAGATTGTGGGGGTGGAATGAGCCAAAAACAACAGAATCCATTCCCCCCCCCCCCCCCCCCAGTCATTTTACATCTGATTCCTCCTGGGGTGACGCACGGCCCCCCCCCCCCCCCCCGAGAACCTACGATTCCAGATAATGGCACCGAAGCCCGGACCACGCAGGGCGTCTCTCACCCCACACGGGGCGGTCACTAAACGCTAAGTGGCCCAAAAGCGAACCGGGCACCTCCAGGGCCGGGATGGGGGGACTTAGAAATTAACAGCATTGTAAAAGGGGGGTTTGAAAATGTCTGAATTTATCCCGCACAGACCCGGATGCAAAACAGGAGGATAATTTATTTGCATAAAAGGCTGTACAATCCCATCACACAGGATCGGGGCCGGCTGTTCTAAAGCCCCCGATTCTCTGAGTGTTACATTATTATACCCAGAATAACTGCCCCTCACCTGGCTCCGCCTCCTCCCAGTACGAGAGCAATCGCGTTCCCAGTCAGAACCCTGGCGAGGCGCGAGAAATCACAGTGCCGGTCCGGCGGCTTCTGGGAGACGCGTTCGTACATCTCGATCTGACAGGGCAGGGGAGGAAAAAATAGAGAATCAGATATAATCCCAGCAAATACTGCCCCGGGGGGGGGTCTGAAAAAGTGATCGGTCGGCGAGAGACGTGCGGGTTTTGTGACGCTTCTCCCTGTACCCCACACGTGGCTTCCAACTGTGACCCCAGGGCATCCCTGCACCTCCAGGGGGCCGCATCTTACCAGCTTGGGCAGGCTCCTCTTGGAGAAAACCCGGTGAGGGCAGCTTAGATGCAAATGCCCCGAACACCAGCTCCTCATGTTCAGCCATTCCACGGTGCGGAACGGAGGGGGTCCGTCTTCCTTGTGCAGGAGGATGAGCTGTTTCTGCGCACGCACGGCGGTGTTCTCCAACATCTTCTCCAGCTGCAACACGACAAGACGTCACAACCGGAGCAGACACCCCATCTCGTACCCCACGGGGGCCGCGCAGAACACCCCGCGCACAACAGCCTGCGCAACACCCCACGCACATACGCACCTCCCCCACGGTGGGCTCCTGCTCCCCCAGCCCCACTATGAGGATGCAGTCCGCCTGCCGTATGCAGCGCTGGGTCCACGGGGTGAGGCAGTAATCGGACTGATAGAGGACGATGCGGTGAATGTCCTCCTGCTGCCCCAGCCAGCTGGACAGTCTGTACTCGTGGACGCTGCGGAACGAGCGGGGGAGGCGTTTAGGAGACATGGCCCAAAACACACGGTTACCCACCTTTACCCCCCGCCGGACTCAGAGGAACCTCATTCTGCCGGACGGCGGACCGCGTGGGGCGATCGGTAACCGATACGAACCTGTCCAGAGCCGCCGATCCCAGGCGCTGCTTGATGTTGTCGCTGGTGAGAAGTAACGTGGGGCCTGAAAATAAACAAACACTCAGAAAAGAACCCGGAACGCACGGATTCGCCAGCGTCCGCAAACCGACATCCCTGGAACCGCGATAAAACCTCCCCAAAAAACAAACGTTTCAGGCAAAACGGAAACAAAGCTCCGGTCACGAGACTCACCGGGCTGCACTCACCCTGCGCAGAGTTCTGCCAGCCCGCACCCCGGGGGCAACTAAACCAACACCACGATAGCAGCAGATCTACGAATAACGGGGCATTTCTGCCCAAAACGGTTTCCGCAGCATCGATTGAAGATGTGTCGGGGCGTCACCCGGCCTCCAGAAACACAAAGTTACTGAGAGGGGGGTGGATAAGTGGAACAGCCTCCCAGCAGGAAGTGGTAGAGACTAATCCAGTGAGGGGATTTAAACACGGGTGGGATTAAATGGGAGCGCCCCCTTTAAGGGAGAGGGATGTGGAAGACACTCAGAGATTAACCAGACAGCGCGCCCCCCCCCCCCCCCCCCGCTCTCTCCGGTAATAAATCCGTCTCATCGGATCAGGTCCTTCTGACCGGAATCTCCTTGGAAACGGCGAGCGCCGGACCAACGCTTCTCGCCTTCATCTCTCGTTTTAAAGCGTTAGTCACCAAATTATCATCTTTTATTATTATTATTATCTTTTATTTTTATAGCGCCAACAGTTTACGCAGCGCTATATAAATGGACTGAATGAAACGCAGAAAGCAAACATGGAGTGGGAGCGCGTGTCCGGATACCAGCCGCCGCCGCAAATCATTCGTCCGATTCCAGAAATTATATAAAATAATAAACCCCATTACTACTTTTTCCTCCCCAACGCGGATTAGCGGTTCAGTGAAATCAGGCGGACGCGCAATCATTACTGCAAATCACCCCCCTGACACCCTTTATAAACTGCCCTGCCACCTTGGTGCCAAATTATGCCACCCCAGCGCTGTACGCATCTCGCCAGCACTTACCGACTGCGCTCAGCGCATGTTTCAGCTCCAGAGTGAAGGCCGTCAGAGGAACGTCCTCAGACACCGGCAGGATGGCCACGGTGGAGAGGTTACTGGCCGGGTTCCCAGAATCCCATTTGTTGCCCGTGGTGTGTAGCCCCAGCCCGTGCCCTAGAGGAAAAATGGCGGAAAGAAATATAATCAATCAGCGCTCATCCCCACGATGACCCCACAGGCATTACTAATCAATCCAGCCAGCAGAATCCGACGGCATAAAGGGCACTTTGGGTCTAAGGGGTGTGATAGGGGGTGTGGTTAGAGGTGTGGCTTTCTGACACCGTTATTTGCGAGTTTCCTAGCGAGGAGAGATTTAGAGTCTCAGGGCGTCTCCCGAGTCCTGCGCCAGTTAGAACACGTCGCTGACACCGAGTCAGGAGAATGCCGCGTTCCAAGTACGAGGAGCCGGGTTATTGAAGATAAGGAATGTAAAACACGCGCAGACGGCAGACATCTTTTTTTCATGTCTTAGTGATGGATGTTAAGCTCTTCGCTCTCCTCGCGGTAAATCCGCCCCCCCCCACCTCCGGCTGCCGGCGATCAGGTGCGCTGTCGGAGCAGATCTCCGACGCAGGCGGCCGCTTCATCTCCGCTGGGAGGATGACTCACCATGTTGTTGCCATGGTTACATCCCAGGGCGAGCTCAATTATTCTCGCTGACCTGGCAGAGAGAGCGAGTTGAACAGATTTGCCTCGACATTAAGGAATGAAGGCAGGCGAGGAGAGATTACCCCCCGACGCGGGGGGGGGCGACAAGTTATTGAGGGCGACTCTCGTGTCGGCTGAGAGTGATCGTCTACGCTTTGAGTTTGAATTTTCAAATTCTGACACGAGGACCACGACCGACGCTTCACCTGCAATCACTTGAACTTCCCTACACTTTACCGACCGGCGCAACACAGATTAATACCGGCTGCCCCGACCTGAACCCCGGCGGCCCCTCGGCGGATTACAAGCCCGAGAGAGAAGAATTAGGGTATTAAAATAGAGTGCAAGCTCTGGGACACGGTATCGGGCTCTAATAAACCCGACACTGTCCTCCCCGGATTTGCAGTCTGTCAAAAGTTACAAGTCAGGGGTTTGCCCCAGACCCCCCTCCCCCACAGTTGCCCGAGGGCAGATTCTCACCGGTAAGGGGTCCGTTGACCTGCTGTAAGCTGCCGAGTATCTTCTCCCCGAGGAGGTGGATGAGTCGGGTCACGACCTGGACGCGGCGGGAGAAGAACGAGGGATTTTATTACAGAGACGCTCCGCCGGAGATAAAATATATCGGTTTTCATGCATTTGGGTTTTATCGGAATTATCGGTTCCGGTTACTGATCCGTAAATGCGTCACGTTAACCCCCGCTACGCCAACACTCACAATTCAGCCTTTTTTAAGCTTTATTTCTCAATATGCAGAATTGACTGTTCTAAGTGGCCGGCCGAGCATCATGGGATTTGCTGCAGTTCTGATCCATTTAAGGCGATCTCCCGTTTATCCGTTACCTGGGGGAACTTGCGTTTGATGGACGTCAGGGCTCCCTCGGGTAGCTTGGCCAGTTCCGAGTCTCGCACGGCGTGCACCGTGGTGGCTCTCGGCTGGTGGGTTAACGCTTCCACCTGAAACGATAAACGGAGAAGCGGGTAACCGATCGGCGGCCGCTCCGGTAACCCTTAGAACCCCAGGGAACCGCTCAACGTGTAACTGGCGCAGGACTCCAGAGAGATCTAAACGATACGTGAGAGCGCGGCCGGTGTAAACAGAAAGACACCGGCTTCCGCGTCCCTCCGAGCCATTATTTGGAATCCAGGGGCCGGGATCAGAGTCCCTCCGAGCGGCCGGGGGCCGGGATCCGCACCCCTCCGAGCGGCCGGGGGCCGGGTTGCGCGCCCCTCCGAGCGGCCGGAAGTTGGTCGTCACGTCTGACCCGCTGCGTTTCGGTAACACGGCAGGAGGCCGCGCTGTCAAGACTCACGGCAACCAGGAGACCACGCGGAGCCTGAAAGCCCCCGTAGCGGCCGAGCTGTTGGTAACGCGAGCAATTAGCGGGGATTATAAAGCTTACCTAGCAACTGACAGAACAGACGGCGTTTTATCTTAAAAGTGCGTCACGGATTATTTTCAGCGTTTAGACGGAAAAAGAAACATCGCAAGGTCAGAGCTATTTTCGGAGGGTCCGCGTAACGTCCCGGGGGAAACGCGTCGGCGGCTTCACAGAGAAAGCACTTTACGTCTGCAGAGGGCGGATACTCGCGGAAAAATACATAGTTATTAAGGGGACACAACGGACCCCCTAACAAAAAACCATCACGGGGGCTGCGACAAAAACAAGACACGATACAATGTAACAACGCGATCCAAAATGTATCAACTCCCCGGGAAAGATTTCTGCCGGCGCACTGCGGCCCACGGGGGGCTCCGGCGCTGGGAATCTTTGCCAAAAGAAACGCTACTTTTGGCAGCGTGGAAACGGCGACTTTATAGCGTTTATGGGTTAATCGATTCGCGTCGGCCGGAGGACGGCTCCGCGTGTTCGTGCTCCACCGCAGTTAATGGAGAGGTTTAGTGGGCCTCGTGCTTTGGGGGCCACAGATCGAAAAATAGGTTTGGGGAGAATTGGCTCAGCAAGGCGTGTGGCCCCGCGTGGGAAATAACCGGTGGGGACGGCTGGAGGTGATGAGCTTAGATACACGAGAACCACCATGAAATCTGCTGATTGGGATTAAAGTATAAATCAGACACGGGACGTGAAGTCTGGAGGACGGACGGACGGCGCACCCCTCCCCCCATCGCATGAACGCGCCGCGGCTTCAAAGATTTATGCCCCATTTGTGCCAACGCCAACACTTAGAAAGCCTTCGTAACGATCTGCAGCGCGCCCCGGAGAAAGCGGTAATAAATTTACCCTCTGCAGACAGAGCCCTGGCCCCCCGCCAGCTCCTCGGTCACCCTGCTACATCTTCACCTCTCCTATTCCAGGCATTCAGACACGGCTTCTCATACAGAGACCAGAACACGTGTGCTAGTATTGGCACGGAATGGGTGTGGTCACATAGCCACACCCATTTAGCAGGAGTGGTCAAATATAACCCAACCTTAGTCCAATCTAGTTAGCCCCATCTACTCACGCAAAGTAGGCACGGTTAAATGATGCCCCGCCTAGTCACACAAAGTGGGTGTGGTTAAATTAGCCCCACCCAGTTACAGCATTCTTAGCCCACAGTCCAACATTCGGGCCGGAGTCTAACCTCTGCTAATCGTATTAATAAGCTGTACCGATTGGCCAAGGAGATCCCCGCCTCCTGCGCTCTCACACCAATAAAAAGCGGACTCACCACCCCGATCAGGTCTCCGCGGCCGTATTCACCGGTCAGCTGCTTCTTCCCGTCGTCCTTCCTGATGACGGATCGGAGTCGCCCGTTCAGGACGATGTACGTGGAATCCGATTTATCTCCCTGCCTGCAAACGAAAAGGACAGAGGGCCGTGGATTATATGGGGGGGGGGGGGGGGGGACACGCCAAAAGCCCCCGGCAAAGGGTCCTACAATAAACACAAGGACTAGCAACAGAGTGCGGATCAGGTGATGGGAGTCATCCTCCTCGCACACGGATGAGGTGTCCCTTTAAACTGACCCTTTCCTTAACCGTTCATTATGGCTGCTTGAGGTCAGGTGACTTCTTATCCCATCTATCATTGTGCCCCCCCTCCCAGGGACTGCGCTCTTGCCTGTACACGGCCCGTCCGGCCTCCACTTCCATCCAATCCAACGCGAAATCCACCTGCCGCACGAAGGGAGACATCCGCTTTACCACGGTGTGGGCCACGCCGAGCACCACGCTGGGCTGCTCCCGCATGATCCTGCGCAAAACACGCAACAGAGGAGACACGCACCGTTAGCAAGCAGATCCGGGGGGGGGGGGGGGGGGGGGGTTTAAATCTGTTACCAAAAAAATTATTCATTTAAACAAAGGGTTCAGCCTTTTCTGCGGCAAACGGGAAAAACGGTTTAACCGCCGGATGGGAATGCGGTGAAACGTTTGCCGAGCTCAGATGCTGCCGTGTGTTGTACGGAGGCGATTCGGATCGTGGCGGCTCAGTCACCAACAAACGCCCGCCAAAAACGTGCCCTGCTTGTGGCAGATGAAGGGTTAAGTCTCTCGCTGGCTCCGAGCCTCGATTGTCATCACGCCGTCAGCGCGGTCTCCTCGGCACGGGGCGATGACACTGATTAATCGGATCAGCCCCAACGCTGTTTTCGGATCTAATTACGGGTTTCAGACGGCAGTCTGGAGGGAAAAGGGCGTCGGGGGAGACGGAGGACAGCGAGCCGGCGGTAACGAGCACTCACCATCTATTTACTGCTAACGGACCGACCCGACGCGCTTCGACAAGACGCGGTGCGCGGGGGCCACAGACACTTAGCCTTGGAGGTTAGCGCGATCAGTGAGTGCCGCCGCGGCCAGCTCTGCCGAGCTCCAATGTACCGCAAAGAGAACACAAAACCTCTCTGTGCTGCCAACGGCAGAGTGCAGCTAAACCTACAGCCACCTGGAACGCTACATGCGCCGCTTACCTGCTTTTAAAGCCTATAACTGTCACATATTCACAACAGCGCCGTGGTATACGCGGGCGCTATATAGATCGATAGTTTTACGTTTTCATCTCTCGTTTGTGTATTTTGTTTTATTTACGTTGTTTTTAACATTTTGCTGGATGAAGCCAACAGCGCATGATCCTGCTGCATGGAGGTGAAGAGTGTGCCTGGGCCTTGGAACCCCACGGGGGCCGGTTAGCTAATGGGCTAAGGCCAAAAAGTGGGTCTCAGTGGGGTCTGCCATCAGCTGGGCAAGGTTTGGACGCAAGGGGGAGGGGCCCAGAGGTCACGTGACCACCTGCCATGGAGGCCTCCAAACGCTAGCGGTGGAAGCTGCAGCTGGAAGGGAGAAGAGCTTTCATTCCGCGCTAAAGAGCTAAACGGGGCGGACATGTTTAACGGAGTAACGAGGACACGTCGGGCTCCATTCCAATCACTTGGACGAGAAAGAGGCGGTCTTTCTGTCGTATTTTAACTCCATGGCTCCGAATCGCCCTGAACTTCCCCTAAAGTTTGCTCATAAAATGCATATTTCTGTTTATTGTAATTATTGTGAATGCGATCGGCAGCCGGTACCAAGAGAAACAAACCTCTTGTATTAAGAGCGATATTAAAACGGTCCGAAACCCAGAGCCTGCCGGCAGATCGGCCCCATCCGGCCCCCGTCTAGTCGCCCGTTTCTCCTGCTGTAAAGACTCAAACCTTAATCAGTCGTTGGTCTCGTCTTAGATTCAGGAGCCGTATGTCTATCCCGCGCATGTTTAATACCCTCACTGTATTACCCTCTACCACTTCTGCTGGGAGGCTGTTCCATGTATCTAGCGCCCTCTCAGTAATCCTTATGTATTTAAATGTCTCTCCCCATCCTCTCTATCTCTCTTCCCACCGGACAGATTGAGATCCCTTTGATTTTCCTCCATGAATAAATACAGGTGAAGGCAGCTCACGTCCGCACGGATTATCCGGTACATCGACTTCATACATCGCAGGAAACCCACGGATCCGTCTGACATCTCCTGATAAATAACGGCCCCTAAAACCCCCCGAAAATCAAGAAACAGTGAGACACAAAACCCAAAGGGCTGGGAGCGCTACGGAGTCTGCAGGCGCCATATAAATAAATATAAATGAATGGAATAAATGCGAGGCCGGATTACACGTCATACGGAAAAAGAAAAGTCATAAATCTGCCCCAAAACCACCAGATAAGCCTTTAAACCGATTGGTTTAATTTATGCGAAGTCACCGGAAACCAAGGGGTTAAATTCAGATTCACTGCAAATGAAAGCATGAACCCCCGAGCTGGTTAATTGCCCCGTGGGGTGTTTGAAGCCGGGGTATGTAGGACATCTATTTATCAAGCAGCCGGCTCTGCCCCAATTACGTCGCACAAGGCCAACGCCGCGAGGATCTATACATTAAACAGACGGCGGGACCCCCGGCGACCATTCCCAGGGCCCCCCCCCCCGGCGACCATTCCCAGGGCCCCCCCCCCCCGGCTCTGCGATTGCTCTATCTGAACGGTATGATATCTGGAAGCGAATAAACCGTCAGTCTGCCCTCCTCTGTAAAGTTCGGCGGCGAGAACATCGTGGGAAGAAAGTGAATTTATTCCGTAAGAGGCGGCCGCGGTCAGAGACCCTCCAGAGAAGATCTATAAGGGTCTCGATAAGCACGGATCGTCAGCTCCTGGGACGCAGCAAACATTAAACAGAACACCACGTGTCCCGAATAATCACTTTAGAATCAAATCAATGTATTGTTTCCTCTGGAGGTTTAATCACATAAAATAAAAGTATAAGGAATATTTTCAGTTTCTATGGCAACAACCTATCAGTGCATGATGTTTGTGTCACGTGACAATTAAGCATTCCCTAAAAAAATAATATATAAATGGAGCAAGAACGCTGTGGACCGCGAGCTACTCACTCATAGAAGTGGCACTTGGAGATGGACAGGAAGGTGCAGTCCCGGTTGGCCTTGATGGTGAAGATGAGCGGCTCCCCGGTGAGGACGGCCAGCTGTCCGACCAGCTCCCCCGGGTGGGTGATGAACAGACACGTCTCCTCCTCTCGGTCGATCTTCCGCTGGTAAACGTGCAGCAGGCCGGAGATCACGAAGCGGATGTTGACGTCCTGAGGATACAGAGAGACGCGTGACCAAAGCAAGCCGTGACAGCACCTCCCCCAAACACGCTAAGAAATGACCCCCGAGACCCCTTATTCTCACCCCTGCCCCGGGTATAAGGAGGAGGAATGGGGTAGATGCATTAACGCTGAATACATGGGGCCTGATGTAGGACGACATTCATTTCTTGCTCAATAATAATTTTGTCCCACGACTGATAATCTAAATCTATAGGGTGTGTGGCGGGCAGTAAGGAGTTAACACACGAACACTCTCGGACCGTCAGAAGATGACAAAGCCCCGGAGCCGTCGCTCGGCACAAAGCAGCCGCGGGACGGAGCCAATTAAAAGAATCCGAGCCGAGCGGCTTTGTGGAGACTTGAAAGGATTTGCCGGGAATGACGACGTCTCAGCCTCTGAAACGACTGCTCTGCCAGCAGGGGGCAGCTTCTGAGCCTCGTCGGATTCATTGTCCCCGTACGGACCCCGCGCCCCGCGGGCTTCAGCCATTTAACAGACCGCTGCTTTCTCCGGCGAGACGGGAAGCCGTGACTCGGGAGTACATTGCGCCGCAGGGGGCGCGTCTCGCTCGCGGGGGGGGGGGGGGGGGGGGAACGAATTCAAGGAGAGGATGAAAGGCTCGGAGTTTAACGGCCGTCCAAAATTTATGACAAGCTTTACACATTAAGGTTTGTGCGGCGGCCCTCGGGAGCCAGAGACCGATTTACAGCGGCTGCAAAGCGTGACCTCCGGCAAAGGTAAAAAATACAAACTAATGTCAGGCTGCAGCGCGCAGGTCACCTTCAAGCAACCCCAACATTTTACTTGGGAGGGTCTACTAGAAAAGGAGCCCGGCTAGCGCCGCCCCCGACATCCAGCCGGCGCCGCCCCCACGGAACCCTTTTCCACTGCACATTCATCACAAGAGGCTACATTGTTGCACCGGCTATTTTGGCGATTGCCCTTGGACCGGGACAAGCAAAGCAGCAGCCTCTCAGAGCTCGGGGGGTCACGGGGCTGCGTTTACTCACCTGGTCCCCCTGCCTTGATAAGACGGTGCAGCCTTTCACCTGATGCAAAGTCACCCTTCCGTTCAGCAGCGTCGGGTCCTGTGAGAGAGACACAGAGACAGACGAGAGAGAGACAGACAGGAGAGAGCACAAGTTAGTGCGAGGACGGGACAACGTACAGAATCAGCCCCCTGCGGGAGAACCCGGCCATCAGCCCATAGGAGTGCGACGGTCTGGCTGATCTACACCGCGTGGAAAGCCGCTCTAAAGCTTATGGTCTGGCTCTCTGCACCCCGATATGAGAGAGCAGTGCATCCAAAAGCCTAACGAGCAACCAGCGATTCCAGCCCAGAACGGCCCAAATCCCAGCCCGCTCTCCTCTATTAAACACACACTGGGTCTACAGCAGCCCCAGAGGGGAGCGGGAGGCGTCCGACGCCTAAACGGTGTGCTTTACAAATTATTCACGTTCCTTCGTTACCCGTTAGGGGATTCGTCGCTGCAAATCGGAATGGCTTTATTTAAGGTGTAATATCATTTCCCCCCCCTCCGTGTGAGGTTTGTCATTGAAAACAAGAGGATCGGAGGTTTAGATGGAATGGAAGGAAGTTTTACTTTACTGAGAGGCTGGAGGATAATTACTAGATTATATTATTAGAGGGTAATACAGCGAGGGGATTAAACATGCATGGGATAGACATACGGCGCCTGAATCTAAGACGAGACCAACGACCGATTAAGGTCTTTACAGCAGGAGACAGGACTGGATGGGCCGGATGGGGCCGGTCACTTGGTGCATTGCTTGGGTTAGTAAGTTTTTTTCACGCTGCCCTCGCTGTAGATCTGTAGTCTTTGTTCTAGAAGAACGCAGAGAACTCGTACGATCCGCTCGACGAGTCAATAAGGAGCCGGCGGGGTTTGGGAGCGAGCGGACGGGTCTATTTGGGGGATAATCGGCGGTAACGGCACTCGGGGGCCGTGGGAGGACCCGCTGGAATGTATCTGGAGGGACGCGATGTTTGAAGGTAATTACGGGGCGCGGGGCTGTAATTATTGAAAGCGATTTCAGTTCAAGTCGAGGATCCGTTTCATGATTCATTTCATAAGCAACATAATTAAGGGGTTATTTTCAGACAGCGTCAGATGCTGACATGCGCCGTTAACCCCATAGTGGCCGGTCTTACCCTCGTCAGCCGGGGACCTCCTGGGGGGGGGGTATTTAAATCGGTAATCGTGTTTAACGGTGAGATGCAGATCGCTGGTTATTACCGGCTTCCTCTTATCTCTTGATTACCAGCATCCAGAAATCCCTTTACGACCGTTTCCTGCGGCTCGCGGGGAGATCATTGCCAACTCTGCCAGGCGGCAGAACCTGGTTCCAAGAACGCGGCGGTTTAACACCGAGAGCCGCGGAAAGGAACATCACAAACCGTGCTAAATTAACGGCGATTTAACGCTAAATTAACGCTAAAAATCGCTCATTAATTTGTCAGCAAAACAAAACCATGGAACCCATTATCCGGAGGGCATTTCGGGCACACGAAAAACACAGAGCAGACGCGGCATTAAGAACCGCCAATGTCAGCACATAGTGTCCGACCGCGCATGGGGAGGGCTTTGCCGGCTCACAGAGAGAGAGGGAACGGTATTTAAACATGAAGATCGCGGGACATGTGGATAAAAAAGGGTCAATTTAATGCATTTTATATCAGGGAACAGATAATGCCGGAAAATACATCGGCAGATATTCCACGAGGGTACCGGCCGCGTCATCGTTAGAGTGCAGCACCAAATCCATAATAATTTGGTTCCATTTATCTTGATTCAGGAGCCATATG
The DNA here is from genome assembly GCA_029215755.1 of Spea hammondii. Lineage (NCBI taxonomy): Eukaryota > Metazoa > Chordata > Amphibia > Anura > Pelobatidae > Spea > Spea hammondii. The sequence continues at coordinate 45,341,850 of JARDYJ010000008.1, forward strand.
CCTACCCTGTGCGGGCTTTAATCTCAGAACACGGTAATTGGAACAAACAGCCCTCTGATATATGATCGCTTCCCTGTAACCACTTCGTTACTCACCTGCAGCTTCATCAGGGTCGAGAGATCTTTTTTTGCGGCATCAAACATGGCGTTAATGTGCCTGTTGACGCTGAACTCCGGGATGAGCAGATCTTCCTCCTTGTAGTGATAGACGGCCGACGGCGTCTCCGTGACGGTCACCGACTTCTTCAGGATGGGCTAAAAACACAGGAAGGTTTAACGTGTGACCACCACACACGGCATTCGCTGCCCACCATTCCCACCCGACACGACAGCCACGACCTCGTCCTCTACAAACACTGATTAGAGGCATTTTTATTTGTTTTGGGGCACTGGGGGTCATGTGGCGCGTACCCACCCCCCCGCACTGTGCATTTAAAGGGACATTAGCTCGGACTAAACGGCCCCAACGCCGGCACACGGAACGTACACGCCGCCAGGACACGTGTCTTTGTCTGCTATAGTGACAAGTCATTTTTGGAACGCACCCCACCAGCCGGTCCCAGACATGCCCGGTCACGTAACGCTATGGGGTCCGTCTGTCGCTGAAATGTGATAATAACGGGAGCGAAAGTGGCTTCGCGTCTCAGCGCCCCTCGTTTCCAGCTCCTTCATCTATTATCTCCTCCAGATTGTCTGCGCAGGACCAAACAGGAATTCATTCTCGCTCCCTACCTTGTTGATTATAGGGCTCGGCGGCGGGTCGTCGGGGGTGAGACTCACGCGGGCGCGCTCGTAAGCCATGTCCATATCGGATTTGGTTGCCTTGGGGCTCCCTGTTAAAAAAAAAAACAAAGGTTTTACATATTAGACAAATTCAGCATATTATCTCATATCTCTAAATAGACTCATCTCCATCTTTCCTCCACATGGCGACTATTACCATCCATTCACACTCATATATTTAACATCGGTTTCCTAAACTGGGGGAAGTAATTATCTGCAGCACCCATCACTTCCTGCTGCAACCGACGGCAGTTCTGGGGCTCAAAAGACGCAAGATGAAAATGTCAAAATATTGTAAATTTCACTAAAGCCTGTATTTATATATTCCGGCAACCAATACGGCCTAAAAATGGAGGAAGATTAACGAGCCAAAAAAAACAAACAAACCCCAAAACCATTAAATGTAATAATATTTATGCCGCTAACGCCTGCATCGCATAAAACCTCCCCGGTCCGTGGTTTGAATGAACAGCGGCAGGGATGATGAGGATGATCGTGACCCATTAAAGCGCCACTTGCTGGGGCAGAAAAGACAGAAATTTGCCCCGTGGTTTGATACACGTTTTGTCGTGGTTGCGCTCACGTCGAAACACAGAGATGTGTTAATTAATCTAACGTGAGGAGCTAAAAATAGGCGAATCAGGAGCGGAGAAGCGACATGAGATGGGAAAATAGGCTACTTTCTAACTGATCACAGAGCGGGGAGGAATCAGGCGTCTCGCAATCGAGAGGAGACCCGGTGGGGGAGGGAGACGGGTCCTAACACGCAAAGAGAGGAATGGAACCGGCAGGGGGGGTCTCGTTTTAACTCTCTGGATGCTGGATGGACCTGAAACATGATGTGGAAAGGAAGACTCGCCGTGCGCCGCTGCCGCGATAATCTTCAGACATGAAAACGACTTTACGTCATGTGACCAAAAAGTCGCCGTCATGTGTGGTAATAATGAAAATAGAACGAGGAGCGTTTAGTTGGATAATCGGGGTGCAAGTTACAGTGAATAAGGACGGGGGGCTCTCACCGGGGATGTCGGCCAGGTTGGAAGATGACCGGCTTCTCCTGTGACCACTGACCGAGCCGTCAACGGCAGAGAACTTGCTGGGGTCTGAAATTAAATGGGCAGGAAAACGTCACAGCACAAAAACCTCTTACGAGTGAGTCGGAGAACATGTGTGAGTATGTGCGCGAGTGTACGTGCGCGAGTAATTCCAAATAAGTCCTATAAATCATCTCCGTGACCCACATGCCACAGATAGTATTCCCGATACGAGCGGCCAGAATACACGTTACTCATAAACAGATGCAACAAACGGGGGTCCATGAACTCCAGGGTCTCTGCATAAAGTCACCGGCAGCACGGAAAGTACAGGGGGGACGCGTTTCCCAAAATATAATCACCTTCGCTACACATCGCCGTATACTCAGCGCGGAAAGAGTTACTTACCCCTCAGCTGGAGAAGCGATAGAGCTATTATAGCAAGTGCAAGGAATTAAACACATTCTCACACACATTATATTATATATATATATATATATATATACACACACACTTATATAAACACACACACACACACATTGCTTTCCAGGATACAAAACGTTCTGGAAATGGTAACCGCATCTATATGCAGCTCAGACGGTTGTTTTGTAAAATTTTTACATTATTTTTCTTAGATGCTAAAAAATACGGCGTTCGTAAAATAAACTGAACTCCCTTCGCTCTGAAAGTCCTGTTTCCAGTAGTTAAGATGGCTGCCCTACAGGTAAGGTGGGTTTCCGATACGTGATCTCGGGTTTAATTATCCCTCCCTGGAGAGAAATCTCTGCCTCTGTAAGTCACCATCAATCCATTACGGGCAACAAAACAGAGTAACGCGGCTTGGGAATTACCCAGGACTCCTGCGTCCAGATCCGGCAGACACTCCACGGCCTTCTCAGCGGTTCCTCCGTGATCCTCGTCGGTGGACACGGTGGACGTCTGTTTCTTGATACTTTTACCGCTTCCGGAGGTCAGACTCGCTACCGACAGCAAAGGAATGGCCTGGCTCTCCTACAGAACAAAAAACAACAAAAAAAAAAACTCGGGAGTGTGATATGGGGATCCGCCAACCAGAGCAGGCGGCGACGAGGAGACCTTAAGAACCGGCTCTGAACTTGTTTGGGTTCATTAAGAGGCATAACAGCTACAGCCGTCACACCTACAGTGCGTTTAACGGTTTAAACGGCTCCAGATTAAAAGGACCCCAGAAAGCTACGTAAAAACAGCAGTTTTGGTGAAACTTCACCCAACAAAGCGGCGAGAGGCGTATCGTCCTGAAATACTCAAATATTCTGTGAAAAGGTTTCAGGAATATATAACATCACGGTATAAAAAACAGACATTAAAACCCAAACCTACCGCCGCGCTCCAGAAATAAAGTATGGGCGCCATTTATTTGCGAAGCTTCATTAACCATTTTACAGGAAGCGACGGCTGAAATGAGATCGGGGGCACGGAGACCGCATGGATAAACACGCGTGTCCTCCTGCCGCGGAGGGGGGGCGCTCGCTCCGATGCTTAAATTGGCAGCTTGTTCATTTTAAAGGCTAGCCGGGGACCGGTTTCCAGCAGAGAGAGAAGGGGGAGATTAATGGGTTCATTTTACAGCGGACCCGGCAGACGTAAATTACGCTTCACGTGTCAAGGAACATCGTTTCGGGGGAAATATTAAACCCCAGAAGCCCCAAAGGGTTTGCCTAATACCCCTGTAACAGTTTGCAGTCTCCAATAACACACAAGATCTGCGTTAATCTGTACATACGAGCACACGTGGAAATAACGCTGCCGGCTGGCGTGCAGAGGACCTTCTACGTAACCCCCCTTCCTCTCACACGGCGGTGACGGCACAATACGGAAGCCATTTCATTTCATTCATTTTTACAGATAACAGCTGGGCTGGTCCGGGGGGCAAAGACCTGGCTCGCCAGAAAATAATTGAACCACCCCGATATCGCGATACTTACGGAGTTGAAGAGTTCGGTGGTCAGACCCAAGTAGTTATGTAGTGCCAGGAAAGTCACTCGCTGAAGTCGCACCATAATAATCTGCAGGAAGGTACAGTGAAGTTAGCAACGAGCGGACCCCCGCACAGCGCCCCGCCGGCACCCACACAGCGGACCCCCGCAGACACAGAGAAACGTATAGAAGCCCCCCCAGCATTTACAGAGACATTAAAAATGTTTTTAAAAAAAAACACATGGCACCCGCCGGCATAAAGACAGCACAGCGCACTCCGTGATATAAACCATCCAGCAGCGGGTACGGCACAGCTAGAGAGACGCAGGGAGTTCGACAACGCTGGTAAAAAGATAAACACTTCCCATTCCCCCATCACACCGTCCACCTCGGCCCCCTGCTGCCCGCGTCTCCTTTGCCGTGCACGGTCCTGTCGGCAGACAGCCGTCAGCCTTTTTTTTGCCGACACATTTATTTCCAGCCGCAGGGGGTTTACAGGTAAAAGCATGGATTTTCTTGCGGGGCGGTTACCTGGACGACCCGGACGAGCGTCTCCGGGTATTTGGCAAAGACGTCCTGGAAGGCGTTGGCGGGAAGCCGCAGGACGGTGGAGGCGGTGGCAGCTCTGGCCGAAACGGTTTTATAAGGAGCCGGGTGTCCCTGAGAGAGGGATAAATGGGACAAATTTCATAAAGTTTCATTAAAAAGTTAATTTAATTCCAAAAATTAATTTAGCACGCGGGCCACGGACTACACACTTATCAGATAATCATGGCATCTTATAAACCGGGTAAGGACCAAGCAGAACTGGATGGGATGACAGGTAACCCTTCTAATAGGGAGACTGATGTGTCAACGTGCCCTTACGTTGCAATGCACTGAAACTGTAACTGAAAGGGTTAAACACATCTAAATAAAAATACGGAGAGATCATCGCTCAGTGGAACCGCAGGGCGCTTCGTATAAAATGTTACATCCCTCGAGCGTCAGCATGGAGAATACGTTTCCATGGCTCATTTAATAAGTGTGTGTGTGGGGGGGGGAATTATATAAAACACCGGAATCTAAGATATTCATTTGTCAGCAGAAACAAAAAAATTATAACAACTGCCAAGAAAATTCCCCGGGGCAGAAGCAGAGAACGCGAGTCCACAGGGAGCAGACAGCCCGGACTTAAATTCAGATTACAGGGCACGTTCTGCGTATCTGCGTAGGACGGGGAGTGAGACAGGGAACGTATTCCTCTATCTGACCTCATCGCCGGCACACGCAAAAAAACTACCCTCTGCACTGCCACTCAAAAGGTTAATCAATTTAATATATTCAAAACGGTTCCTTCACCCAAACCACTACAGCATTAAAAATATTATATATATATATTATGAATTATTTGGGGTATTTTAAGTGTGCATTCAGCCTATTGGCCAAGGGACTGATTATTTTGAAGGGGTTTTGGCGTCTAAGCACAAGAGACATAAGCTGAATACTATTTTTTAAAATATACATACATATGTTTGTACCATAAGTACGCAGGGTTATCGCCATCCCCGCGTCATGCATTTTATGACATCATCGTAAACACTGAACTCACGGTTATAACGTCGAGAATGCTGAGCAAACTGTGGACGCTGTCTCCAGGGGGAACCTCTTTCACCACCATCTCATTCCCGTCCTGAAAAGCAAAACACACATATATTATAGGACAATAAACAGGGTGATCAAATAAGGGGCTCTATTTGACCACCAATACATTTACAGCGGCAGACTCGTGGGGGGCCATTCAGCCCAAAAACAATTGGCTTTTGGCTGGCGGTGCGGCCCTACAGAAGTTACCCCATATACCCTGCGCACGCTCACTTACGTTCTCCTGAATGCAGACTTCCAATATGCCGTCCTGCACCACGTAGATACTGTTATCCAGCTGCCCCGGGCGGAAGATGTATTCCCCTTCGTGTAGCTGCACGAACACCATGTGCTTGCAAAGCTCCAGGAACAGAGGCTTCTCGAAGTGACCGAGCACCCTGCCGGAGGTCAGAGAGGGGGGGAAGTCAGCCGAGCGCTGGACGGGGGGCCGCTTAAAGCGTGTGTTTCCAGAAGGCCAGTAACGAGAATACTTCTCGACGTCGTGCAGAACAGGCCGCCGGTTGTACACACCTGCCGGGGCCCGTGGTTATTTTAGCTCATACCTGACATTTTTCAGCATGTAGAGAACTTCAGAGGGTAAGTGAGAATTCTTCACGTCAAACTCGGTGAGATCTGCTTCCAGGAGCGACGGCGGCGGCTCCTTCTTCTGCAGCGTGGGGTATTCTTTCTTAAAACGGAGTATTCTGAAAACAGAAAGAAGAAGCCGAACGCTGCGGACATGTTCCTCGGCACACCAACAGCTGATCCCGGTCTTTCCAACACGTTGGCAAAAGGGCACCAGCTGGGTAAGGACTCCTCTACAGTCGCCCATATAGCAGGGTGCATTTAAAGCTATGGAGGTAGGTTTCCCATAGAGAGGGGGCCTTGCGAGATTACTTACCTTTTAGCCAAAGTCAGGACTCTGGTTCGCTTCCTACTCCGGGGTCTGGCAACCGTACTCCCAACCAAAGTGTTTGGAAGAGTAGTGACCTGCGAGAACGGGACAGCAGCGATTACTGAGAAATTATTCAGAAATGAATAACGTTAATCTGCTACACCCGACTGTAAATCGGGAGCAACACAGAAAACGAGGTTTAATTACAAAAGCTTTCAGGACCTCAGAGGTCTCTTCTTCTAGAGATCCCAAACATAACCTTATTTATTGTTGGCCCAATAAAAGGAATCAAACTCAACTCTTGGGCCGCTACAGCTTTATCCATTTTTAAGCCCATTTTTCTATTTAAAAAAAACATTACATATCCCATTTTTACCGATAACTGACCGCTACTCGGGGCAAAGTCTGGTTCACTATCGCCACCTGCTGGCGGTAAATGAGCAATGCAAGTGGCAACATTTACCATCATTGCAGGCACATCCAGTATCTGGCAGAAAGGTTTTCATTACAATAAACCAAAGCCCCCCACAGTGCGGCGAGACCACCTGCAACCGGCACGTGCCTGAATCTGCCTTGGAGGAAATAGGGACTTACGGCTTCCGCTTACAGCGAGCGAAGTACTATTTACCTCCACAAACTGACCGGGCTTTATTTAGCGAACCCTGTGATAAAGTTAGTATTAGAAATCTACATCTTGGAAGATCTGCGCTTTCCAGGGCATATCCCTTTTACCAAAGCTCTTATCGGGTTCTCTCACAGGGGAGGAATAATGAGTCACAGCTTAATGGACGCTCCCAGCGGGGTGAGGATTTGGGAATCGATGACTCTATAACGCACCAATAGCTGGAGGTACCAGCTCGGTCTGACCCAGTCACCTCGTCTTAACCTTTTCAGTGCCAGAGGCGAGAGGAGACTGCATTGATACAGGGCAGCTGAGTTACCCCGGGGTGGAATGGCCCCAGGGTTCTGTTTACTGCGTGATTTTGCTTAATAGTCACTTATGCAGCGCACTCACAGACAGTATCCAGAAGTCTGGACTCCAGAAGTTGCTGTTTTGTAGTTTACAGGTTAATTCTGCCAATTCCCACGATTTCAATCCCACTCAGCCTTTCAGGAACTCTGATCTGATGGTGAGATGGGCCCCCCGGGGCCGTATCGCCAGATTTAATACACTGGCGGCTGTGAGTCATTCTGCCCCACGCCAAGACCAGTGAGTGGCCTGCCGGCCTCTGTCTACTTACCTGGATGACACGAGCCCGGCGCGGAAGGGCTGACCACGGGGGTCTCCATTACGAAGGATGCAGGAGGGCTATGGCTGGGACGAGAGCTACGCTCGGCTACAGAGAATTTATTTAATCAATAAAGCTCGGGAAAGGTCAGCGAATACATTTAAAACAACCGTTACATGACATCACAGAGACGCCAGAATAAGCAGAAAACATTGTCTTCAAAACATATTCCCAATAAAAGGGACCAAAGCTTGTAGAGGAGACAAGGAGACCCTCATCGCACAAACCTTCCGCATTATCTTCCGCCCGTAAAACATGACTTTGTCTCTTTTCCTGAACCGGTACCGGGGAACTTCTGGCTGCTGCTGCTCTGCAATAAGACATTAGACAGTTGTAATATTCAGGGCCACATTACATTATTATAGTCCCATCTGTGGACAATATTACACCCCCCCCCCCCCCCATTTCCCAGCTCATAAACAGCATCTAATCAGTATAGTATAAAAAGTAATTTGCATATGGGGCTGCACATCGAGCAGAGTAAATAAATCAAAGTCCCTTTTCTCTGGATCTCCGCTGTGAATTGTATCCGCAGAACTCGGCTGCTAATGGAAGCGGAGATCAGCCGGCTGCCAGATGGCGATTACAGCTCATTATTAAAACATTCTGCACGGTTCTATCGGGGAGAGATTTGGTTGCTGAGATAACTGCGAGCGTCCGGCCCAAGCTGAGCCAGATCCAGTCACGTAATAAACGTAACTGGAAGGTCTGTTTACTGGGTTTGGGTTTAGGATACTGATAATGATACGTGAGGAGGCCGTGTGAGAAGTCCTGTTCTGGCCTCTTCTGCAGCGCAAAGCCACTTACGTGCCACACGGGACACGCGCCACATCCCCAACCCGTGCCCAGCGGGGACACGCGCCACATCCCCAACCCGTGCCCAGCGGGGACACGCGCCACATCCCCAACCCGTGCCCAGCGGGGACACGCGCCACATCCCCAACCCGTGCCCAGCGGGGACACGCGCCACATCCCCAACCCGTGCCCAGCGGGGACACGCGCCACATCCCCAACCCGTGCCCAGCGGGGACACGCGCCACATCCCCAATCCGTGCCCAGCGGGGACACGCGCCACATCCCCAACCCGTGCCCAGCGGGGACACGCGCCACATCCCCAACCCGTGCCCAGCGGGGACACGCGCCACATCCCCAACCCGTGCCCAGCGGACGGTGAAATCGCAGGCAAGGAAAGACTTTCTATGACACCAATCTGACTCCAGGACCCGGTGGCTTCAACATGGAAATACACAATATGGAGTCACAATAGTAAATAAGCCACTTACTGGAAAGCCTGAACCTCCTGTAGACGATGAACACGATGACCCCAATAAGGGATATGGCAACCGCCGCTCCAATGACGATGCCCGTCAGCTTCATGGTCAACAAGAGAAAGAGTATATATTAACAGCGGGCTAGTATATCGTACCGGGTTTGATGGGTACCGGATACGCGTCACAGACCAAGAACTGTGGCAGCACCAAGCGCCCGTCGCTCTCCCACAAGCGTCTTACCATCGTGGTCTGCAGCTTCTCCTCCACAAACTGTAGGACTCGGTTTCTCAGGTCTACGCCGATGGAGAAGGTCGGCTGAACAAAGAGGACACGAGACGGTTAGATCCCCGGCATCTGCCGGCTACATTTCAAGGCATCTTCAGTATAATTTAGTTTTAAAGACCATTAATATATTCTCGTGGGTTATTAGGCATCTCTGTCCAAATATGCAAAGTCCGACACGCGGCTTCCCAGCAACAGCAAACGCCTACTAAACACGGCTGGAAAGCAGACGGCAGTCTGCACCGCCTCTGGGTGCGAAGGGTCTCGGAGAGAGAGCCCCGAACCCCCGATCTCACAGAGACTGCAGCCAAAACCCCGCTGACCATCAGATAGCACAAAGGAGTATTAAACACACACGTTACCTCCAGGCAGCTGCCGTTCTCATCAGCCATGTCTGCAGAGAGAATAAGAGAGTTATTATCGAGGACCGGTCCAGACACACAGACAGAACGCGTATTAATCGCCCGGGCCGGTCACATCACAGCGGAGCAGAGATTTAGCATGCTGCGCGTCTGCATTTCGCAAAAAAAAAAAAAACAAAAAGAAAACAACAACCCAGCTAAGCAGGAAATAACCCGAGATCAAGAAAATCATCATGGAAAAGACATTCCGGGGTTTAACGCGATCGCCGTATCACATGACTGACCCGATCCTTTATTACAGGGAGGGACCCGAGAAGCCTGCGCTCACTCCGTGGACTTTGGGTTCAGTAAAACGATCCAAGGATCCCAATATAATAATAATAACCGTTTGCTGAGCATCCGGGTCCCTTTAACTTATTACCCGGACATCGCTTTCTATTGTTCCTGCACAATCGACGTTTAGACTCCACGAGCGGGTTAATACATTAACCATTTATTATTATTCTAAAGACAGCATGATGATGATAATAATAAATAAGAATAATAATAATAATAATAAATAAGATCTGACCCGTCTCCGCAGGGCACGGAGCTCCAGGTTATAATATTTCATCTGGGCTTTAAGACAAAAGCAAACAGTCCCCTCGGCTTTTTGGCAACGGCGCGATTAGTGGCACAAAAAAAGGGAACCTCTCAGACAAATGTCACCAACAAAGCCGGTTACACAACCCCCGGATCCGCAGAACATCGCAGAGAACACAACGTCCCGCGGAACAGGAAAACAAACCCGAAAACAGCAGCCAAAACACGACAAGCGGGGCTGGAAAATCCCAGGAGCCGACCGCCCGGCTACTAGAATTGGCCCCTGGGCTCGGATCGATGTGCCGTATCGCTTTGATGGAAGGATATAACCCTAGTTGGGCTCCTAGCAGCAAATCCCGAAACGGTTAATACCCCTGTTCATACCCCCTATAGCTGCCTGGAAGGTCCAACGAGTTCTCGATATTGTAAAACATGAAGCACATTCTTTGTACCCTTCACACCCCTCGGAAGCAGCAAGCGAAACGCGCCGGGTAATTCAGGAGGGTAAGCCGCAGGACGCCACGTTAGGAAGGAGCCGACCTACCTCTCCGAGGGACGGCATGAGTAGAGCTTGCAGGTCACACAAAGTGGCTTTAAATCCAGAGCTAGAGGTTGCAGGGACAGGGCAAGCGTTAGGGACAGAGAGACAGAAACGGCTGTTATTCAGGAGCAGAGGTCAGCGGGGGGGGGGGGGCCCACGAAATGTTAGAGAGAAGAGCAATAAGACAAGGTGGAGAATGAATAACTCGCACGCTCACACTCACAACGACGAGGGGTAAACAAGAAAAGGTTATCAGGGTCACGCAATAAAAACCCATGAGATGTAAGCTTTTCGTTACTGGCGAGGTCATACGTGTAACCAGCGGGTCGAGGCCGTGGTTTCCTCCTACGGTGCCGAGCCACGTCACACGCTCCCAATCGTCCCTTTCACCGTAAGCCGATTCCCGTTTACCCGTCTGAAAGCCCCACCGTGCCGCGGAGTCTTCCCAAAAACTCCCAAACCAGAAAGCATAAAAAGTTTCAGATTTCTGCAGAATCCCCCCACGCATTTCGCAAAAGAGACACCGGAGAGACTCAGGAGGACCCTCTAACGGCTGCAGAAGATGCTAAATCCATTGTCTTTTTTAATAAAGTTTTTTATTATTGTTTTTTTCATGGGGTGTCAATAAACGGAAAGCCCATTTATCACGCAGATCCCTCGGAAGACGCGGCTTTGTGTGGCCAAAGCCCGCAGGATGAAAAGGTCAACGAAGGAGGAACGCCAGCGCAAATTTTTTGGGAAGCGGACGATCCAGCCGACAGACAGGGCAGGACCACGGGCCAGATTTGCCCTCTGAAAGCCCCAACGCATTTAAAATACCGAAGGGGAGAGGGCGTGTTACCCGGGTCACACGCCTCGCCTCTTGAAGACCCGGGTCGGACAGGCTCGAGCCCAACGAATAATCTCCCGACGCTCTGTAATTATATATCAGGGCTGGCCGGGTTTCAAGAGCGATCAAGGGCATCTCCCGCTCCCACTGGGGGCTCCCACCGGGTAGCATTAATATTTATAGCTGTAGCCATTCCGTGCCTAGCGAGGGAATGAGCAGTCCGGGCTATTTGACTCCTAAACAGCACCGCAGGCTGTTCCACCCCCCCCCTCCACTGGAAACCGGTGCAGGCAGTGCCCCGACCTTATTCTCCACCCCCCCTGAATCCAACACAGGCAGTCCACTCCCCCGCGGAGCACGTCCCCACAGACCACACACCTTATGATGACAACATGGTCACTGTACCCCACTTCATGGTGACAAATAACACAGGCCGTCCCCCACACAGACACAGGCCCCACAAACACATACACTGACACAGGCCGTGTACACAAACACACACACACTGACACAGGCCGTGTACACAAACACACATACACTGACACAGGCCGTGTACACAAACACACACACACTGACACAGGCCGTGTACACAAACACACACACACTGACACAGGCCGTGTACACAAACACACACACATTGACACACACTGACACAGGCCCCGCAAACACAGGCCATGTACACAAACATACACACTGACACAGGCAGTCCACACACACAACAACAACAACAACAACAACAACAACAACCTGCGCACACGGCATTCCCTGACACACACCGCACACCCAGTATTCGGTCACTCGGTGCACATACTCGGCATTCGGTTATTCGGTACTCACTGACTGTCCCTTACGGCCTCGTCCCGTTTGCGACGTTTCCAGTCACCCGGCTGCCCCCTCTATGACTCCGCCCCGTCCAGGCACTGTCACGTGATCGCTTCTATCGCTAATCTCTAACTGGTTACTTGAGTCAGAATCCTGTCCAATCACGGAATTGCTTGCAGACAGGCGGGGACTGTAAAGCTGAAAGAGCAGGAAGTGGTTTGGCATGAAACACCATAGAGACCGAGACATGGGGCAACAAAACAAGTATATAAGTGCAGACAGGGGTAGGGGGCAACAAGGCAGGGGTATAAGTGTAGACAGGGGTATAAGTGTAGACAGGGGTAGGGGGCAACAAGGCAGGGGTATAAGTGTAATCAGGGGTATGGGGCAACAAGGCAGGGGTATAAGTGTAATCAGGGGTATGGGGTAACAGGACAGTAATATTTGAGTCAGCAGGGCAGTTGGATGGGGCAACAGAACAAGTATATAAGTACAAGGAGGCAGGGGTATAAGGGCTCAGGACAGGGGCAGTAGGCCAGGGATATGGGCGGGGGGCATTTAATTCAAACAAATACGTCAACATTTCCTTTGGATAATCCACCAATCAGTGCAGCCCGGATACGGCGCAGAGGTAGGCGCATGTCCCGCAGGTGGCTGCTCTTCCCCCCTTACTTGAACGATTACCCCTCCATGCACCGAGGAGCCTCTGCGGATGTTCAGCCCGGTCTGGGAAAGTCATTACTCGCAAAACGCGTCAGACACGCAGACTGGGCGGCCGAGTGGAACAGTGGAACAGCCTCCCAGCAGAAGTGGTAGAGGGTAACACAGTAAGGGGATTAAACATGCATGGGATAGGCGTACGGCTCCTGAATCTAAGACGAGACCAACGACTGATTAAGGTTTGAGTCTTTACAGCAGGAGAAGCGAGCGACCAGACAGGGGCCACCGGGGGCCGATCGGCCAGCAGCTTCTGCTCAAACATTTTCTCAAAGGTCCAACACAAAATCTGATGCAGAATGCCCCTGAGGCTGTGTATGTGAAGTGGGGGTAGGATAGGGCATTGCATGAAATGACATAATAACCCCAAATGCTGGTGCCAACGCCAGCTGTCGGCCATTACATTTCCTGCATGTCATTTCTCTCTGTGTCATTTTGGGTTTCTGTGAAGCTGCCTCCTGCTACAACGATGAGCTCTGCAGTCACAACTGCTGCACGCGAGAGGGGCGGGGTGAACAGGAACCTCCAATCAGGGCTATTATACAAACGTGAAGCCAGTGAACCAATCATCGTCCTGGCGCTTTGCTTTTCATATGATTGGATATTTACCAGAGCGAGGCCAGGCACGCGCGGAAGTAGACGCTCGCGTAAGGGCAGAGCGGTGACAGCTGACAGGCGGAAGTGACGTGTTCTCCCTGCGACAGAGCGTGGAGTGTGAAGGTGAGGGGGGCAAGATGTTTAACTATCTCTCTGCTGGGGGTGACGGGTTAATTTGGAGTTATCACTGTCCTGTTTAGCATGAGCCTTTGGATATGCTGGCCCTGCAGCTCCTGAATGTCAGGCTGAGCGTGGTGGTAGTTATAGTCCACTGAAGCTGGGGTACTGGCAGCCGCCTGCCCCTAACACCATGTGATTGCCAGTGCTGACCAGGGACTCCTGCACTATTATCTTTAGGGGCTTCATTCCTAATCCAAGGATCTTGTAATTCAGTTACTGTCTTCAGAAACCCCCGAATGTGACATTGGGAATCAGGATAGATGGCAGCTTTACCACTGAGCCTCGGCTCCTATCTTATTAAATAGCATAGGGGAGATACACTTCTAGAAAACAGAATGCTGATGGAACCCTGTGCGCTGTATTTATTGACTTTCATAACATCTACGTAAATCGTATCCTAATGGATAGTGGCAGATGTTTTATTCCATTATACAAATGATTACATGTCAATTGTTCAGAACTGTTCATTTTTTCACCAAGTCCTCCTCCCTGATTTAATACATTTTAACTTTGCCAGAGTCCTCCTTGCGCAGGTTGCCAAGATGGGAGTCCTAAGCAATCTTGTGCGAGGTCTGGTGCGTGGGGCCGACAGAATGGCTGCTACTACGAGCAAACGAGGACCCAAATCGTACAACAACAAGGCGAGAGGCGTCCAGAAGGCCGGGTTCCTGACCTCCAGCGGCAAATTTATCAAAGTGAGAGAAATGATTCCGGAGTTCGTGGTCCCCGATCTAACCGGCTTTAAACTGAAACCGTACGTATCTTACAAAGCTCCGCCGGGCAGCGAGGAGCCGATGACCGCCAAGAGACTCTTTACAGAAACCGTCGCCGGACAGATAGAAAAAGACATTAAAGACGGGAACTTCGATCCAGAGAACCTGCAGAAATATGGGTTTGAACCATCTCAGAAGGAAAAGCTGGTGCAGCTGTATCCTAAAAACTACGTCCAATAACATTCCGATTGGGAATTGTACGTTATCCTTCAGAAACCGCGAAGAACCCTCCTGTAAAGCAAACCTTTTCTAAATAAATATGACCCGTAAAGGACTGTACACTCCGGTGGTCTTTATTCATAAAATAGATGTATTGTGATACGGTAACGTTTCTAGGGTGTGAAACACGATATTTCATTTATAAGACTTGCTGTACAAGCTGGTGTTTAGCATCAAAGCTACGTTCTGGCAGCCATGATGAATTAACTGTTTAGGTGCCAGAAGATACAATGCATTGATGGTGCTCTAGAAAGAAAATCTTAAACCATTAAAAAAAGGTGGCTTTTAAGTCAGAAAAATCTATTTGTTGTGCATTTTTTTTATATTCTGATGATAAGTGTACATTTATAAAGCTCAGGTTTCAGGATGCAGTCCCTCCAGCCAGGCTGGTCAGAGTAGCAGACCCCATACAAGACATTGATACTTTTTTCAGCTTCCATAAGGGGGGGAAAAAAAGTTCCTTTTAAAAATATCCCCCAAAACAATTACACTGGAAAAAAAATCTTTTTAGTTTTGCTAAAAGCGGACGGTAAAAGTTATCTCTAAAACAAACTAAAATTTTGCTTTGGCATCAGACGTGAGTAACAGCTAGAGGGTTCAAATCAATACGTACTTACTCTCCATGCCGCCCCTCTCCGGTGGAGCTTGCTTAAACTGAACCGTACAGGGGATTTATTCAATAGAATAAATATGAGGGCCCAGCAGATCAAGACTGCCTTAAAGCGCACCCAGACCCGACAGGCAGGTATCTTGTGGCTTGGCGGATGGAGACAATGAGCCTGTAATAGCTAAAACGGCTTTCTATAGCACATATGGAAAATATACATATAGACGTTTCTCTATCACTGCCATTATTGCTTAAGGAACCTGATTTAGTTATTTCTAATCTGTGCATTTTGTTAACCATGGTAGCTGCCTTAAACTGGGTTTAGAACATGTGAGCTGCCTGTCAGGATATATCAGAATTAAAGAGTCCCGAATTTTCCGTCGTTAAAATGCAGGTAAAACAGGCCAAGACCTGGATAAGCCACAGTGTGCTCCTTAACATACGTTACATGAAGTGTAGCAGTGTCTCTGAATAATATTTGGTCAGGCTGGAGTGGAGAGTCACTCTGTTATCACAGATCTCTGGGATTCCCACCTCCAGACATGGAGAACGTGGTCATAAAATGAACAGGTAGCCACCAGGCTGCTCTCTGGAGTCCCATATTCGCAGGCAGTGGCCACGGCAGAGTCAGGCTGGCCTTCCAGAGCAGCCGACGGAGCCTCTTTCTTCTCCGGACATGAGTCGGGCACGTACTCTCCGTTGTCATCCTCAATGACCACGTCAAAGCTGGCTGTCGGGGACTCATAGAAAATCTTCAGGTTCTGCATAGCACCGTCCATCTTGTGGGCTTTACTATCTGAGCTGCTCAGGCTGGATGGTCCGCCGGGCTGGGGGGGCATTGGATCCTGGTTAGCTAGTAAGGAAGCTTGAGGACACAGTCTGGACCAGTCAGCACCGTAAGCCAAGGAGTTGTGCAGAACGTAAGATGACAGGACGGCACATTCTTCTAACGGCGGAGAAAAGAAACAAGTATTAGATCCAACCGTAAGAAAGGAACAGCATTAAAACTAAATAGTACCCAAGTCTCCCTAAAGCACAGGGGGGAAAAAAGAAATAGCAATGAGAACAACCAGTGAGGCTAGCGGGATACTAGCAAAGGCTGACTAGCAGAAGGTAGGCGGTTAGGACCCAGCATGCACCCCACCAAGAGAAGACTCCTATCAGGAAGGTATTTAGGACTCAGTATGGTCCTAGGTGTTCACCCACTAGCCTCACCTGCAGACAGTAATTAGAGGCTGGGCCTTTATAATGTAACCTGCACGAGAGGCTGCGGGTAACGCTGCTCTAGACCGTATAGAGGTAATATAGGCTGTAATAATTAATGGGCTTTAGGTTGGCTCATTTGAACGCTGGAAAGCGGGTGAGCCGTCCGGTGCAGTACCAGAGACACTTCCGGTATTCAGTCAGCGCTCCACGTGGAAGTTAGGATTATTTTGCCCCCTCTTTACCCAGTTGGTGGTCGCTGTCCAGGATGTGAAAGCCGTTGTGCATGCAGGCTGCAAGCAGGAGGTTTCCCTGGCTAGGATGCCACTTCAGCCTCCACACACCACCCCGGACGTGCGTGTCGGACGTCGGTCTCTTCATTTGCCTCGTATCCCACAGGAGGACGTGCTCGTCGTAGCTGGCAGTGCAGAGGAAACGATATGGTTACGTCCAAAGACATAAGGGATGGTCCCGGGTCTCATCCCTACAGTTAAGCCATTACTACGTTTTAAAGGGTATCCGCGTCACACCAAAGCTCTGAGAACCCGAAGGGTCAGTATCACAAACACGAGCATAGGCAGAAGGGGCAAGTGGGCAGATTACCTGTCTATTTAAATATAAAGGTAATTTGAGGACACAATGACCCATTCACTGGCGGTGGCTGTGAGTGCGCGTGGCACGGCATGGATATCCCGATACATACTCAGCTTACAGATTCTCTCTTTGCGCCATATTCATTTCAGGCTTCTAGCCGGGGTTGTTGCCCCCATCAGCCTCACAGACTGGAAGATCGCGACTTCTCACCTTCCTGTTGCCAGCACGTTCTCCCTGTGAGGGTTACTCTGGATGCTGCAGACTCCCATTGAGTGCCTGGTGGGGAGATCATACGTTCTAAAAACAGATTCAAACAAGGGTAACCCCCGCCTTTATCACCAACGAGAAAGCGGTGACCCCCCATCATCTCCATAGAGAGTAAAATGGTGACACTTACCTTCTGCTGGTAAATATGGGGCTGTCCGGTTGAGTTCTGGTGTCCCAGCCCTTCAGCAAACAGTCATCTCCACCTAGACCCCAAATCAATGAGAAGAGGGATCATGAAATGTGCAGCCAGGAGAACAAGAACGGCCTCGCAAGGGCTGCTGCGCCAGAGGTCCTCTCCAACTGTTGGGACCAAAACTCCCATGGTACTCGACCGCGCATTGGAGAATTATAGTCAGGATGGTGGAGCTTGGCTGGTCAAGTGAAGACTCACGGGAGAAAAGCACTTTACTCCCTTCTTAGAAAATAGCAGCACTCACCTGAGTAAACCACATCAGGGCTCCAGTAGTTGAAGGCAGCTATCCACGCCTCATACTCATGAGCTTCCCACTGACACGAGATGTCCAGGGATGGTGCTGATTCCTCCACCAGCAGAAGGCTCAACCTACCCTTGGAGTCACTACAGACTATCTTGAGAGGGCACCCGCTGCGTAAGACGGAGACAAAAGGTCGAGCAGTCAATGTCTCACAATCCCTGCACAGCGCTCACGTCCGAAAGAGAGAACACTGTGGTCTCACCTCTCTTTTCTCCCAGAGGACCAGTCAAGAGACAGAGCCAGACACTCATCTCCAAGGCCAAGGCTACAGACAGGTTCCACCCTGCAGCTCTCCTACTGAAACAACAGAGCGTGAAGTCAGAGGCGCGAAGGACACAGCGATTACAGGCTAAGATCCAATAGGAATTAAAGATCCTTCTGTGGATCCGTCGCGCATGATGGAATAACGAGCCATACGGTAAACCGGCGCTACGGCGCATGATGGGCACTTACCTTACCGCTTCTGAGCCGGTACAATCCCAAGGAGCTCTTTGCATCGGCAACACCCAGCGTGGGACAGTCTGCTACCGGCAAGTGGCACCTAAAATGGGTAAAACACACCGGGTGACATCATCACTGAACTCCTGGAAGTTCCTGCGAGATCTTTACGCGCCTCTCAGGCGCACGGCTCGTTAGTAAGAAGCAAACTGTCTGATTCGTTAACCGTGAGGCAACCGGTAAGTGCGGATCAAATGAAGAAGAACCCTCCCGAATGAACTTTATTTATAGCGACCGTGCGCCAAATTAACCGTAAAAGTTCTGAATGCAGCAGAATTCTGGCCCTCGTTACCATTTCATGTCCAGTATGGCAGCCGTTTCCATCCTCTGTAGTTCAGTCACCGGAGAGAACAGCTGGTTTGGAGAGAAGCGATACAGATACAGGCGTCCAAGCCGCGTGTGCGGACTGTCGCTCTCCCGCTCGCCGGACTGTAAGGAGAGACAGCGTGTTAGACAGCAGAGCCAGACCACAAGGCTTGCCTCATGAAGCCATGACGGCAGCGGCAGGACATCTACGCACCCCACCGTCTGGCTTTTTCAGCTGGTACGTTCCACATGCCAGGATATTACTCCAGCCGTCGAGGGGACACCACTCCGCGGCGTCGGCGCTGTACTCCGTGTCTATAACCTGCAGCGTCTGAGTCTTGCATCTCACCGCCATTTCCGAACCTCCTGAACGGGAACGAACAACGCGTATTATCCCTGCGGCCAGCCAATGACTCGCGCCGTAATAATACGCGGAGCAATATAAACATAAGAGTTACAAAAAAAATCTAATATAAGAAAAAAAAACGGGGGAGGGTAATTCTAAGCATGTTTTTGGTTAAATTAATCTACGCTGTAATTTTTTTCCTGCTTCATGGGGTTCTGGCACACAAAGTGTTAAACATAGACCACACAAATAATACTTCGATTAATATAATTATTTGCCAAACTCAGTGATTTATTCTGATCTCACTCCAATGTAATAAACTGTCTGAAAATATGTTCGTTTTTTTTCAGGCATAATAATATTAAAAATGGTAAATTTGGGAATTTCTCTAAATGTATATAATTTCATAGCAACCTATAGGGCTGAGTGCAGTCTTAATCTAGCTACTCCCAGCCAAGCTACCTTTCTGTGCAGTGTGCACTCACCATGCAGCTTCCACTTCCTGCCTCAGTAATTACATCCGGCATCCTGTAAGGCCACGTCACGCTGACTGACAGGCCTCTCCACCAATCATCTTCTACCATAAGAAGCAGCCGCTCTCTCTCTCTCTCTGTTTCTTTTCGTAGCCCCCCCCGCCGGTCTGCCCCTGCTCTGGAGTGGGGCTGTTACCTGAGGGCAGCTTACGCAATCTACCCCCTGTGTTTCCTTGTAGCTGATATTTGCCTTATTATAAAAATTAGTGTTCAAGGGTCTTAATTACCCTTTGTGGAGGGGAAATTATGACGTGGTATTTATAGATTATTTCAAATATTCAAAGTGCCAAGCGCTAAAAACATCCAAACTCCACCCACAATGGACCCCAGTCACACCCACAACTCTATGGAGTACCACCCCCCCACACCTGGGACCATCTTAAGTAGGCGGAGCCTGAAACCATTATTGGTAATGAGCGTACCTGGGAGACTGCAGGCGGGCGCTGCTTCTCCAGGCCACTAAGGGAACACGCCGGGTCATGGGAGGGGCATGTCCGACTCCCCGCCCACTTCTACACTATACATAGCATTCTCTGCAATGTGGGTGGGACCTTCTACCTGCATTCCACAAGGCGGGCTCAGTCAGGGTAGCCACAGTCAGAAAGTGACTAAATACATTAGCCATGTGGCTTTAATACCTGTTGTCATGGAAACCTTGTTTCAGTATTTAGATACACCAAACATTGCACCAAAAGCAAACGGGGAGTCTTTTATTTGGTTCCCCTTAGCTGAGGCATTGAAGGGAAGGGCAGCTCTCACAAACTTCTTGCCCGCGAGGCCCCCTTTGTTTTTCAGGTTTATAACACAGATCGAAAAGCTTTTAAAGAATCCACCAGCATGTGTGGACAGCTGTCCTTTTTATGTTCCCTCTACAGACTCCCCAGTAACAGGGGATGGTGCTCTACCAGCAGATCGCATTCGCACCTCACAGCCACTAGGGGCGCTGGACAACTTCTTACTGGGAAAGCGTGGATTAAGCAAAGGGCAGGCGGTTCATCGAGGAGCGGAAAGGAATCGAAACCATTAACTTTATTTTACAAACATTTCCATGCATTATATGTTCAGACTCCCTAACCCCCCCGAACTGTTACCCCATCCGTTTTACTCTCTTCCACAATGAATGGAAAGGCAAATAAAACCAACTGCAAAAAGGCCAAAAATTGTTTCATTTTGGACACCAAGATCACTTCCCAAAAACCTCAAAATATATTTATATATAAAAAAACAAAAAACCCTCTGTACGCTGACTTTACAAAGAGAAACATAAATTAGAAGCCCCGGGTCGGAGCGTTCACAGTAGTCCTTGTGAAGACATAACGCTGGACTGGAGGCGTCCTCTCCCTGGCAGTCGCAGCGCGAGGCGCCCGGTCCGACGCGGCCTCGCTGTCCACTCAAGCATCGCAGGAATTTCTTCAGTGCCTCTGGTTCCTCCGACCAGGCGGCCGTAAACCGTGCAAAATCCTGATCTCATCGCAAGACCGGAGCATAGTCGCTGGGGTCCTGGATCACGCGGATCACCGCTCGGGTTCCGGCTCGTTCTGCAGAGTTCGGATCTTCTCCGCGCAGGATTTTTTATGGGTGGGCCAGTCTCTCTGCTGACACTGCGTGCCGCAGTACCGGGCGAGCTGGCATCGCCCGCAAATATTAAACTCACGCAACTACGAAGAAGAAAAAAAAAGGGTGGAATTCATTATTGAAGCCAAGTGAAGGACGTTCAGCGCCAATGAATGAGACCGCTGTGTCGCGCGTCCCTGCATACTCAGATCCCACAGAGGGATAGGACACATTGCATGCGCCGTTATAAGGCGAGTTTGTACTCCGGTGACTGCGGTACCTGCTTCTCCATCATGGTGCACGGAGGGTAATGGCATTCGTAATAAGTGCAAGAATTCTCTTCCTCCCTGACGACTTCTCCGTTGGCGTTGTAACAGCGCGTGACGTTCAGCAGGGGGAATAAATCTTCTATGGGGTCGGTGGGGAGCTGCTGTATGGCGAGCCAATAAAGAGACTGCTCCCTGCAACAGAAGGTAACCCAATCAACACGGAAAGCCAGACCCTGCTGGCAGATCGGCCCCGTCGGCCCAGTCTAGTCGCCCGTTTCTCCTGCTGTAAAGACTCAAACCTTAATCAGTCGTTGGTCTCGTCTTAGATTCAGGAGCCGTATGTCTATCCCATGCATGTTTAATACCCTCACTGTATTACCCTCTACCACTTCTGCTGGAAGGCTCTTCCAATTATCTATCACTCTCTTGAGCACATGTTCAATTACCTCTGCTTGCTGGAAACTTCCTCCTTCTCGAGTCTCCAGCCCCAAGGAACCAGCTGCAGGTTATCCAACCGATTATCAACGGTGATGCCATTTAGATGGACCACTTGAAATCCGGGTGCGATCCCCCCTTTGTGTCTTTGCCTGAAAGTTGCAAAACTCCTAATCAACACCAAACGAAGTGAAGGACCTCAACAGGCATTCGTCAAATGATCACGGCAAGCGATTAACGGCAAACATAACCCGTTCCTACGCACCACAACAGTTCGTGAAGAAAGCAGCCAGAGCCTCTGCCTTTGTACTTGTCGAACGCGTAGGCAAATATCTTTGCGCCGTTCCCGTCTGCATCGACTTCCATGCGAGCCTGAAAGGGAGGAGAACATCGTCAGCGGTCAAAAGCGCTGCCGGCGCAGGAGTCTCGTGCCAGCGACGGCTTCAGCAGCGTGACGGGCACAGAGCGGGCAGGGAGAAGGGCCACGAGTCACAGCATTCTTACCTCGAAAGAATAGTTATCCACGAGTGGGATGTCCTGCTCGTCAATAAGCGTGTACTTTATCTACGAGAGAGGAGAGCGCATGTTTAGGTACAAAGAGAGCGCATGGAGCGGGAGCCACCTCCCCATCTGCAAGCGGCCCCCCATGCCCGGCAGCTGCAGAGCGGGTCCCCACGTGCCGACGGCCGGTGCGATGTGCCAGGTTTACCTCCCCCCCCATCCAAGCCCACCGGTGCTCTATGATCGCGGCACGAGTATCAAATCATTACGGCAAAAGGGATCCAAGCAGACGGAGGACGTGACGGCGTTTCGCTAAATACACCCCGGGCATTTCCAAACATGTCTGAACGCGGCACAGGTGTCACCCGCTCCCTCCTCGGTACGTGACCCAGATTTCGCCCAGCTCCCTGCGGTGAGCGCTGCCGGGTAACCTGCCCCGCGGCAGCCTCCGGGTTTATACAGGTGCATGTTTTACACTCCAGCCCATTTAACGAAGTAAGTTACACGCTAAGTGCACCCAGAACACGCAAATGTAACCCTGAGCACCTACTTCCCGCTGGGGCCAGCCATGCCAGAGCCATGGTATCGGGGGTGACAGTCACTGTCCCACCCCCCTCCTCTGGGGTAACAGGCAACCCCTGGAGTCACTGTCCCACCCTCCTCCTCTGGGGTGTCAGAAGGCCTAGCCACGCCGGACTGGGACCGCCCATCCCACAGGAGGCGTGTCAGTCCCCATGCCCTTGACCCCGCCCCCCACAAGCGATTAACCCTCTCACAACAAGGGGCGCAGCGCGCGTTACACCCATTCCCCCTCAGCATTTGGGGGCTTAGTTTGGCCGACACCGGCATGGCCTCTCTCCGGCTCTCACCTTTCCGGCAACCCGGCCAAGCCGCACGATGCCCAGCTTGAAGTCCGTCATGTCGCGGAGACCGGTTGTGACAGCGGGCGCGGTGGCTCTCCTGACCCCTCGGACACCGAGCGCGGAAACCTCAGGACCAACCGGCCGAGCTCGTGCAGCACGCGGGAGCCGCTGCGATGCCACGCGCCGCCTCTCCCGGCCGCGCGCGCAGTCTACAACCTGACTGGGCGGGGTTCCGATCGCTGTGCGGCCAAGGAACCAATCAAAGCATACGGCAGGCGCAAGCCTAGAACGAAGAGCCGGCAAGGGCTGACCAATCAGATTACAAGAAGGGCGGAGCTAAGGGGGCTTCTGACATTCTGGGGTTAGCTAGCGATTCGTGCTGTCTGGTGACATCAATTTCGCGGGAAGCTTTGTGCCCAGAATGTGATGTCACGTCTGTCAGACATTTAAAGGGCCAGCAGATGCACAGCACAGGGTACATTAAATAACCCGCGGGCACCAGGCGATCATTAGTGTTATAAAACATGGCTTTCACTACTCCCAGGGGTCCCAGTTTAGCACCCAGTCCCTATTTATGCATCCTGCATCCTTTTCTAGCTCAGAATGTCTTTTGGATAAATGTAAGACATTCTAGCTTTGAACACATTTTGGTTCCCGGCTGGTAACCATGGCAACATGGAAAGCAAACAGAGGGCTTCCTGGAAGTAGTATGTGTATAAGGTGCATGCAGGTCGGCACACTGATTGGAATGGGAGTAGCTACATGTGACTCGGAGGAACAGAGCGTATCACCCAAATCAGTCCTAATCCCAGAACAGGCAGAGGACATCGCCTCTAAATAAACCCCAACTGACCCAAAATACTCTTTCCTTCCAAGACAAAGAGGGCTCAGCTCCCACCTAGAAGGCCGCATTTTATCAATACCCGATCGTTCTACATTTACAGCCCCCCATAATGCAACATTACAAACCATGTATTTTACAGCCCCCACTGATCATTCTGGGCCCCAATGATGCCCATTAGGGCCAGGTTGTGAGCGCGACTTGGATGAAGGACCCTTCCTGATCATTAAGGAGCTTTCAGGACACAAACTTTGGTTTTTCAATTTCCTCCTTGCAATCTTATTTTCTTTCAGGACCGGCAGATCGGGCACATGCGACACCAAGCGGGGCTTCCGGCAGACTACTCCTCTATGCTGCCAACCTAGAACCTTTTATTGCCCCTTTAGTATGTGAACATCGGTCAGGAAATAAAACCGAAAAAATATTTGTGAACCCAGAAGTCAAACGCGGCGGGGGTTCAAAGTCTGTATTGTAAACCGAGCCCCCTTTAGGCTAACAGGGAGAGCAACGGGCCAGTCGGTAAAGCTACTTACGTCAAGGAAAGATCTTTACCTTTACAATCATTTATTTTTAACGAATACGTTGATCTGTTGTATGGGGCTGTTATCCCCGGGGCAGGAGAACTTTTAGTTACAGATAAAGTGGAATCCAGATGACAGCCTTCTGCAGGACGTATCACCAACCTAACCCAAAAGCTCTGCAAACACGGCGGATATTTCCAAATGAGCACACAACACAAGAAATAATTCAGATTTTTTCTTTATTAAAGATTCTTTTCCGTATTCATGGAAGGTTTAACTCTGTAGAAAGATAGAAAAAAGATCTCCATTAGGGGTGCAGAGCAGGAAGGCAATTAGGGAATTGACACATTACAGGGATAGGTGACCCCAGATATAGGGCAGGATGAGGGATCAAGGGCCAAGCATTTATCTGCCATCAGATGCTCCCAAAACCAACGGCACAATGAAGGCCACATCTGGAGCCCCTGCCGAGACCACTCGGACAGACCAGCGGAACTCCAAGGACCGATTACCGCCGGTGGATGTTTTAACCAGCACAGCCCATGTAAGGAGAGCCAGGAAACAGGGCCGTTAACTGCGCGCAGCAGCACCCCCCCCCCCATCATAACAGTTGGTTTAAAGGGGTACTCACCGCTGGGCATTCAACTGCACCGCTGTTAATATCGTCGATGATATCGTGGGGGTGTCTGCCATCAACGTTGCAGCCAACAGACTGTGCTGTCCCCAGAATCTCTTTAATAGTTCCTAAATTAAACCAGACACATGTCAGAGGTCATCGGTAAAGGCGTTACAGCAAAACCAAATACTAAATATTACAATTTACAATCCAGAGGCAAGCAACGTTTTTAACCGAACAGCGACCCCCCCCTCCCCCCCCCATGAGGCCAGCATCCCAAATACAATAAAAGACATCGCAGGGCTTTAACCGAGCACCGGGACATGATGTCCTACTGGTGCGCCGATCTATGTAGCATAAATGGTCCGGTTGGGGAGATTAAAGAACCTCCTTATAACTGTCCCATTGTGCAGCGGGGGACCGCAGTTTTATACCAGAGAAACTGTCACCCCCAGATCTGCCGCTCTTGGCCAGCACGCGGCACAGAGACACGCGTTGGCATCGTCAAGGGGTGCAAGAAATCACTCACCGGAGAGCTCTCTGGCCAGAGACCGGTGCCTCATCTGACGAGCGATGCTGATTATTTCATCCATGGTGACGCTTCCACTGTGTTTAACTGAAAGAAGAATCAACAATGCTTAACAGTGAGACAGACAGACAGACAGGTTTAATGCCACCTCCGCGGCCATCGGAGGGGATGATAAATCTTGTCCCCAGTCTTTCGGCACAGAATCATTCACAAGCAGAATAAGCCTGTTTCCTAAGAAGGGATTTCTTCTCAGCTCACCACTGGATTATACGCAGTCACGCAGCAGACTGTTATAGTGGCGGGTGGCTGTGTTGATTGGCAGGGACTCGAGGGGCACTTACTGTTCTTCTGCTTCTTTCTGTCACGGGGAGGCTCCTTCAGAGCTTTAATGATCAGAGCCGAGGCAGACGGGACGACTTCAATCTGCAAAAAAAAAAAAAAAGAACAGCCCGGGGTGAGGACGGAGGAGAAGCGGCTCTCCCGCCACGCCGAAGGCGCCTTGTATGTCCCCGATCTTTCGGCACAGGGTCCTTCACACACAGAGAGGGACTCTGTTTCCTAAGACGGGGTTTGCTCTCAGCTCACCACTGGAATATACCCGGTCACAGGCAGACCTGTATAGTGGCGGGTGGCTTTAAAAAGCTGAATTGGGCCAGCTGCCCCTGGGCACAGATCCACAAACCCGTTTGCCCCATCCAGACCCCAACCCACAAGTAACAGCTGCTACTAAAGCCACATCCGAGAGCCACATTACCTGAGCCTGTCTGTTCTGGATGGTCAGTTTGACTGTGATTCTCAGCCCCTTCCAGTCACCGGTTGCCTTGGCAATGTCGTCACCAACTTTCTTGGGAGACTGTAAAAAAATAAGAAAATATGTTTTACACAATGGACAGGGCCAGGACAGGGTTAATGCCATCAATAGCTTGTCACACTTTATAGCACTAAAAACCCCGACCCAACGAACAGAACTCACCAAACCCAGAGGGCCGATTTTCGGGGCCAGAGCAGATGTGGCTCCCACTTCTCCTCCTGTGCATCTCAGGCACACTGAAAGAAAATACAAGGTTTAGCCAACATTAAGAAGTGAAAGCCCAGTCGGCAGCGAGGGGCCAGCCGGTAGCCAGTGGGCACGCTGTTCTCAGCTTTCGGCACAGAGCATTCCATGCGGAGAAGTGTTCTGTTTCCTAAAGTGAGGTTACTCTAAGCTCACCACTGGAATACACCGAGCCACGCGGATCAGGCTGGCATAGTGGCGGGTGGCTAGTGTACGGTCACCGCAACAAAAATAGTATGTTTAACCAAATATTAAAGAGGTTCTAACAAAAAGTTGGCACAAAACTACAACTCACCGGAGACGATTACCCGAGCTGGGGTCTAATGCCCAGCGGGCCACTAGCTGCACACGAACCGGCAGATAATATACTACCCATAGGGTGACATTCTGTACTACACTCGGCCGGTGAGAGAACTGACCCTCTGTGGCCACCGTCTGTACTAGCCCAGTGAGTAAGGACTCGTTGGCCCCGGTAAGGTTCCTGCATCACACCAGGACGACCCCAACACCCTGCAGAGAAGCCCCAGAAAGTGCTAGTCCCTCACTAACTGCGCTACATACCCTGCAGGCGCTATCAGGATCCACCGTGAAACATGCACCGGTAACCGCACACGTGGCTCTCCTAGTTTTATTCCCCCCACAGGGGCAGATACCGATACCCCTTACTGCCCGACACATGCTGCTGTAGAGGTACAGCCCCTCACCCAGCCCCCGTCTCCCCGTACAAGTACCGTGAGGGCCTGCCGCTGAGGCCTGCTCGACCGCCCGGAGCCCGCGGCTCCCACTTCCCGCACGTACCAACTTTAATCTCGGTAGGATCGAACTTAGGAGGCATGGTGGTTCGATATTAGGGGTTTCCGCTTCACTAGGACCGGTTTCGGTGTCGGATGAACCCGGATTCGGGACGACCGATTGGACAGTTGCACCTCAACCAGCAGCGAAGCGGGCGAGAAAGAGGGAGGAGTCTGCGCGATGCCGTGAATATAGCTCCTAAGATATCGCGATACTGACGGTCCGCCGCCATCTTGTGTGTGGCACTGCCTGGCCCTTGCCAACCAAAACATCTGGGAATGGCAAACCTGGCACCGAGTGAGGCCTCTGACCGTACAGAGGTAATGTGTTCCGGAACCGGACGGGCAGCAGCACCAGGGTTAATGTGGGTGGCACCCTGCAGGATATGCAGTTACCCCTGTGCCAGTGCCCTCTTGCAGTGCTCGGAGGAGGGCAGGTAGTTGACACATGGAGGGGCTTCCCAGCTGATGTCAGACAGCTGACAGTGTGTATGTGTGGGGAGTGGATCACGTGATAGGGGGAACCCGGAAGTGTCTGTAGAGTGATTGTGCAGGTAAAGCCGCAGTCCTGTCAGCGTGCCCATCACGGTGAGTACAGGGGCAGGGAGCAGGCTGGGGCAATAGGCTGTGTGATCCCTCCGTGCAAGGGGTGTTAGGGTGTCATTGTTTGGGTGGCACGTTGTGGGTAAAGCAGTGATGTCAGCTTGTAAACAATGTCCTTAGACTGTCAGGGGGAGGTGGTACCGGGTGTGACTGTATGGGTCGGGGGGTAGTACCGGGTGTGTCTGTATGGGTGTGGGGTGGTGGTACCGGTTGTGTCTGTATGGGTGGGGGGGTTGGTGGTACCGGTTGTGACTGTATGGGTCGGGGGGTAGTACCGGGTGTGTCTGTATGGGTGTGGGGTGGTGGTACCGGTTGTGTCTGTATGGGTGGGGGGGTTGGTGGTACCGGTTGTGACTGTATGGGTCGGGGGGGGGGGTAGTACCGGGTGTGTCTGTATGGGTGGGTGGGGGGTGGTACCGGTTGTGTCTGTAGGGGGGGGGGTACAGGGTGTGACTGTATGGGTTGGTGGTCCCGGGTGTGACTGTATGGGTCGGTGGTCCCGGGTGTGACTGTATGGGTCGGTGGTCCCGGGTGTGACTGTATGGGTCGGGGGGGGGTAGTACCGGGTGTGTCTGTATGGGTGGGTGGGGGGTGGTAGCGGTTGTGTCTGTATGGGGGGGGGTGGTACCGGTTGTGACTGTATGGGTCGGGGGGGGGTAGTACCGGGTGTGTCTGTATGGGGGGGTGGTACCGGTTGTGTCTGTATGGGGGGGGGTGGTACCGGGTGTGACTGTATGGGTCGGTGGTACCGGGTGTGACTGTATGGGTCGGTGGTCCCGGGTGTGACTGTATGGGTCGGGGGGGGTAGTACCGGGTGTGTCTGTATGGGTGGGTGGGGGGTGGTACCGGTTGTGTCTGTATGGGGGGGGGGGTGGTACCGGTTGTGACTGTATGGGTCGGGGGGGGGGTAGTACCGGGTGTGTCTGTATGGGTGGGTGGGGGTGGTACCGGTTGTGTCTGTATGGGGGGGGTGGTACCGGTTGTGACTGTATGGGTCGGTGGTCCCGGGTGTGACTGTATGTGTCGGGGGGGTAGTACCGGGTGTGTCTGTATGGGTGTGGGGTGGTGGTACCGGTTGTGTCTGTATGGGTGGGGGGGGGTGGTACCGGTTGTGTCTGTATGGGGGGGGGTACAGGGTGTGACTGTATGGGTGGGTGGTCCCGGGTGTGACTGTATGGGTGGGTGGTCCCGGGTGTGACTGTATGGGTCGGTGGTCCCGGGTGTGACTGTATGGGTCGGGGGAGGTCGCTCTCTGTGTGTGTTTGTTTGGGGTGTTAGTGCCGGGCGGTCTCGGTGTTGTATCCGTCGGCTGTCACTGGTTTGTGTTGGTGATGAATCGCGTTTCGCTCCGTCTGCCGCCGTCGGCCCGTAAATCATCCTCTTTTAACGATCTCCTGATTCCGTTTTTCTCCTGAAGCAGATCCGTTGCTGCAGCCGGATATTAATTATTCTTCATGTCGGAGAGTTTTTTTGTGGGTGTCGTGGTACCCAGGCTGGTGTCAGCCCACTGTTTGTGGCCCTTGGGTGCTGGGGCCGCTGCTGCTACGGGGCCGGCTGAGCTGGGTGTTTATTTCCTCATTCCAGGCGTTCCAATCAAATCATTGAATGTCCCCGTGATGCCGTCTTCAGGTGTGTCCTCGGCTGCGATACCGGCTCCGTGACGCCATAATCCGCGGGCGTCACCGGTGGATTTCCACGAGCTATAAACACCAGAGGATCCGTGTCAGTCGTGAAGCTCCCGGCGGCGCTTTGATCTCGTTGTGAAACGCGTGGGTGAGTGGCAGCAGCGCTGGCTGGCGAGGTGCCCCGGTGGGGGGGCAGTAGTGTTACGTGCGGGCTGGGTTATGGGGGGGAAGAAGTCGCTGTTGGGGTGAGAAGCGCCGCGTCTGATTCCTACTGAATCACCTCGGGGCTGGCGTCTCGCTGTAAGAAAACCGGAATTTCTTGCACCGCGAACAACATCCGAGCGTCTCGTGTCTCTGTATGATGCGCCTGTCGCAGCCCCCAACCACCATACCTGGGTGACGGGGCAGATTATGGGGGTCACAGTCTGACTCCTTCCTTTTCTCCCCCCCCCCCGCTGGGATCATACATAAGACTCCCAGTTGGTGCTTTTGCCCCCAGTATGTTGTGGTTGATCTCCCTGCTTGAATGCTGGTGACTCAATTAAGTGTATCATTAAATAATG
This sequence comes from Spea hammondii, assembly GCA_029215755.1. Taxonomy (NCBI): domain Eukaryota; kingdom Metazoa; phylum Chordata; class Amphibia; order Anura; family Pelobatidae; genus Spea; species Spea hammondii. The sequence goes on from JARDYJ010000008.1 coordinate 45,372,217, forward strand.
ACAAGTCAAGGTTTCCATGGCGACCGGTAGTAGAGCTATTTGGCTGACACATTTGGCGAGTCGCTACATCTTCACAGTGGGCTATTAAAGGGTTAATATTTCCAGAGTCTCAGGAAGCTCCCGGGTCTGCCGATGACTTGTTTGGGTGAAAACACAGAGAGTTTGGTATCCGCAGCTACAAAACGCCATGTCAGGGCGCTGGGGGGGGGCAAAGCAGTTACCCCGCGTAATGATTGTGCGTCTGTCCCCAGGGGCGGACGCCATGCGGTGACACCCAAGCAGCCGCCGAGTGACTTCCTGGCACCCCCTGCAGAGCCGCCGGTTCGGTGACATGATGCCGCTCTTCTGCCGCAGACCGAAGCAGAGCAGCGAAGCCCGCAAGCGGCTGGAATACCAGCTGTGCCTGGTAAACACGGAGCGTCAGCTTCTCGGCCCGGAGACTCGCCCTCCGCTCGCTAAAAAATACCAGAAAATGGCGGCTTACTCTCCGAAACAAACCCATTTCCAGTGTTACCGACTGGAAAACAGGCCATTTTGAATGGACACGTCTGCTAAACGGTGTTATCCCTGCACACAACACACAAGGCGTCTGCAGCGATAATGCCGTTTAGCAGACATGGCCATTCATCTTCTTATTGTTTCCTTGCAGGCTAAGGAGGCCGGGGCCGACGACATCTTGGACCTCTCGAAATGCGAACTATCCGAGGTAAGCGGGGGTCTCTGTTTAATGATTACTCCGCTGGCGTTACGTGGAACGCGCCGACTTACCTGAGTTCCCTCGTCTGTTTTTAGATCCCGGACGGAGTTTTCTCGACATGCCGGGTTTTGCAGAAAAAGGTGCGTCTGTACCCCCCCCCCCGCTTCCAGTTCGGCGTCCGCCCCCCCCCCCGCTTCCAGTTCAGCGTCCGCCCCCCCCCGCTTCCAGTTCAGCGTCCACCCCCCCCCCCGCTTCCAGTTCGCTCCCCCCCCCCCCCCCCTGCTTCCAGTTCGGCGTCCGTCCCCCCTGCTTCCAGTTCGGCGTCCGTCCCCCCTGCTTCCAGTTCGGCGTCCGTCCCCCCCGCTTCCAGTTCAGCGTCCACCCCCCCCCCCGCTTCCAGTTCGCTTCGGCCCCCCCCCCCCCCGCTTTCAGTTCGGCGTCCGTCCCCCCCGCTTCCAGTTCGGCGTCCGTTCCCCCCGCTTCCAGTTCGGCGTCCGCCCCCCCCGCTTCCAGTTCGGCGTCCGTTCCCCCGCTTCCAGTTCAGCGTCCCCGTCCCCGTCCCCCCCGCTTCCAGTTCGGCGTCCGTTCCCCCGCTTCCAGTTCGGCGTCCGTCCCCCCCGCTTCCAGTTCGGCGTCCGTCCCCCCCGCTTCCAGTTCGGCGTCCGTCCCCCCCGCTTCCAGTTCGGCGTCCGTCCCCCCCGCTTCCAGTTCGGCGTCCGTCCCCCCCGCTTCCAGTTCGGCGTCCGTTCCCCCCGCTTCCAGTTCGGCGTCCGTTCCCCCCGCTTCCAGTTCGGCGTCCGTTCCCTCCGTCCCCCCCGCTTCCAGTTCGGCGTCCGTCCCCCCCGCTTCCAGTTCGGCGTCCGTTCCCCCCGCTTCCAGTTCGGCGTCCGTTCCCCCCGCTTCCAGTTCGGCGTCCGTTCCCCCGCTTCCAGTTCGGCGTCCGTTCCCCCGCTTCCAGTTCGGCGTCCGTTCCCCCGCTTCCAGTTCAGCGTCCCGTCCCCCCCCCCGCTTCCAGTTCGGCGTCCGTCCCCCCTGCTTCCAGTTCGGCGTCCGTTCCCCCGCTTCCAGTTCGGCGTCCGTTCCCCCGCTTCCAGTTCGGCGTCCGTCCCCCCGCTTCCAGTTCGGCGTCCGTTCCACCCGCTTCCAGTTTGGCGTCCGTCCCCCCCGCTTCCAGTTTGGCGTCCGTCCCCCCCGCTTCCAGTTCGGCGTCCGCCCCCCCCGCTTCCAGTTCGGCGTCCGTTCCCCCGCTTCCAGTTCGGCGTCCGTTCCCCCGCTTCCAGTTCGGCGTCCGTTCCCCCGCTTCCAGCTCGGCGTCCGTTCCCCCCCCTTCCAGTTCGGCGTCCGTCCCCCCCGCTTCCAGTTCGGCGTCCGTTCCCCCCGCTTCCAGTTCGGCGTCCGTCCCCCCCGCTTCCAGTTCGCCGTCCGTCCCCCCCGCTTCCAGTTCGGCGTCCGTCCCCCCCCGCTTCCAGTTCGGCGTCCGTCCCCCCCGCTTCCAGTTCGGCGTCCGTCCCCCCCGCTTCCAGTTCGGCGTCCGTCCCCCCCGCTTCCGGTTCCACGAATCGCTCACGTTCTCAGACGTAACGTTCTAATTTCCAGATCTCCGCTTTTTCTCGCAGGTGTTGATTCTTCACAGCAATTTTTTAACGCAGCTCGTGCCCAAATCGTGCCAAATTCTGGACCTTTCAGCCTTAAAGGTAGAGAACGCGCTCGCACGGACCGCCGTGTAAACTTAACGATATCTCAGTATCTCAGAATTTATATCAACCCGGAAACGTTTATCAGATGTATGTAAAGAAAATGTATTAAAGGGTTAATGCCACTTTTTGCACTTAGGTCCTCGATCTCCACGACAACAAGATTCCATCCCTTCCTGATGACGTTGGTCAGCTGACCTCTTTACAGGTAAGGTGGGGAGATGGTGGACAACCGTGTCTAGCGCAAGTTACAGTAATAATGTCTCTGGGCGGCCGATGCAATTTTAATGAGATTTACGAAGGATTTGGGTAACGGGGAATCTCATTAGAGTTTCTTTTAGACACGAGAGGCTTTGCGCATGTTCAGAGGTGGAGTGGGTGCGCGTGAGCTGGATTTTAGAAGGACCGATGAGATCTGTACTCACGTTCTCTCTCTGCAGGTGTTGAATGTTGAACGAAATCTCTTACGGTCTCTTCCCGACTCCATCGGAGACCTCGTCCAGCTTCAGACCCTAAACGTGAAAGGTACCAAATTTTATTACTAAGAAGGAGCTGCAGTCCGTGAGTCATCTCAACAAATTCATAAGCAATAAAAACCAGATTCTCCTGTTTTTATAAGCAGCCAATGGTTCGTGTTTAGCGGCACGTCGGTCTCTTGCTCGTTTCTTGGTAGACGTCTCGTCTCCTGCTCCAGCCCCGGCGTCTCTCGCTGTCACACGGGATCCCTTTCATTTTTTCATCTGTAGGGAATAAACTGAAGACCCTTCCCCGGACAGTAGGGGGGCTGCAGAGCCTGCGGACCCTCGATATCACCGAGAACAGGCTGAGCGTGCTTCCGGCAGCGCTCGCCAACGTCCGGACTCTGGAGGTGAGCTGCGTGTTCTGGGGCAGGCATGCAGACGGGTGAATATCATGTAATCCTTACGTGTGTTTCGTACATGTGTAATCCTTACGTGTAATCCGTACGTGTGTTCCATACGTGTAATCCTTCGTGTAATCCTCACATGTAATCCTTACATGTGTTCCGTAGATGCTGTCTCTGGATAGGGCCGCTATGACGTACCCCCCGGAGGCCGTGTGCGCGGAGGGAACGGAAGCCGTGCAGCGCTACCTGTGCACAGGTATGAACTGATCAGGTGCCCGCCGGTGATAATTAGTCGTTATACCCTGGTAAGCGCCTGGAATGGTGGATACCGGTAATCGCTCTGCGTGTACAGAACCCCCAGCCTTTCGTATGAGGAAGGATTTTCCGTTTCCGTGTCGCTAATCCCGGCGCTGCTTCTGGACCCTGCTGGCGATAGACCGTTACTAGACTCGGGTAAAGCCCCGCATATCAGAGAGCGAGAGGCGACGCTCCTGGACCCACCACTCTTTACGTCGCTTTCATTTATTTACGAAGCGCCAGCAGATTCCGTAGCGCTGTTACAAAAAGGACGTGAAAACTACAGAACGGACCATAACGGTATTTGCACCGTCGGGGAATCTCCGTAACTCGCTCTCGTTTCCCCGTTTAGAGATCGGTATTGAGTATTGCCCTCCTTCCCAGTACCTGCTGTCCGTCCTGGAAAACACGGAGTCTGAAGTGGATTGTGTGGACGGGACGGTCTCAGCGCCCCCCAGACTGGACACCGAGTGGCAGGTGCGCCCCGGATACTTTCTATCGTTACATTAATGTTACTTTATCCCCTTTTTATAGATTGTGTGATATTCAAATCCCAAACCTCGTTGGGTTAATTGGTGAATGAGCCTACGAGATCCTCCTCCTTCTATGAGCTTAATGTGTCTCTGGGGGCATTAAGACCAAGGAGTTCTATTATTTGCAGCAATGCACCGAGACTTTTAAACTAGTTTTTTTTTTTTTCTGTCTCTTTATTTTTCAGAATAAGTTTTCGGAATATGAAAGGAGAAAGGTGAGTTCAGCGGGAGAACCAAACAGCGTGTTTTTGGCCAGAGATGGGTGTAACGTACCCAATGCTGGGTTTTTATGTTTTTCTTATTTTTTTTTTTGTATAATCTGCTTTCACAGGAACAAAAAACAATAGAAAAACTGGAATTTGAGCGACGTTTAGACTTGGAACAGAGAGAGCATGCGCAGCTTGTCCAGCAAATCGGCTCCCAGAAGGATGAGATACTGCAGATGGTGAAAAAGGTGGCTGCGGTCTACAGAGAGACCCTCAGAACTCAGAGTTCGCGCGCGGGGGGGGGGGATAGATATCGGGGGCTGTTAGCCGGCCGGGGTTACCGCAGATGAGTCGGGGTCAGGACCCAGAGTCGTCTTCAGCTCCCCCTTTTCCTGGTTTTGGTGACATGGCCTCTTTCGTGACAAATAAGCCCTTGTAAAAAAGGTGGTCTGCGCATGTGTGATACAGTCCCGCGTGGCTGACGTCTTGTACTTTTGTCTCAGGAGCAGTCCAGGTTAGATAGAGGGCTGAACCAACACCAACGGAGGCTGCAGAGCGAGCGGCTTCAGCTGCAGGAACAGCTCAAGCAAATGGAGAGAGGGATCTCCTGCCGCATCTCAAATTTATTGCAGGAAAACCGCAGGTCAGACAATTCCCCGTGTCCCAGGGGGGCCGTCCAATCCCCCCCCCCCCTCGTACGATGCTAGCCGTTATCGGTATGATGAAGAAACTCATCTTTACATTTTATTGCAGACAGAAGCAAAGCGTTGCCATTTTAAAGTCCCTGGAAGATGAGAGGTAAGTGACGTCCGCGTGTTGGAAGTTCAGAGCTGTCTAATTCGGCTGCCGTCTTCCTCTGTCTCATCAGGAAGTTAAGGTCTGTATTGTGGCCATTTAAGTATTAAGAGATCTTCTCTGTGCGCGTGTAAAGTGCAGGTGGGTTCTGCATGGGCAGGATTAATATTAAGCCACTCCCATAAGCACGGCAGATATGCATGTTGGTAGGATATAACCACTCCCAGGAGGCGCTCAGACCTGGGTGGAGTTAAAGCCACTCCCTGAGGCGGAGCTAGGCAGAGTTATCCTTTAGCCCCGTATATAGCGCCCTTATATTAACATAGTCACATGGCATCACAATGGCGTTTGGTACCTTCCAGGATTAGGATGGAGCAGCTGATGGCCATCACCCAGGAGGAAGCAGACAACCTCAGGCGAAAGGAAGTGGCCGGTAAGTGCAGCAGGCGGCTACCAAAATATACTTAGTATTGAAGATTCAGTTCCATTTTTGTACATTTTGAAGGCTGGTATCAAAGAGAAACCGTTGGGGGATAGGAGGCGTTTCTAAAGAAACAGAGATTTGCTGCATTTAGCTTTTTCCAAACTATTATTAAAATCGATATTTTTGTTCTTCTAAAATGTATTTAATCACAAAAAATATCAGCTAACCCTTTCAGAGCCAAGTGGTTACGACCCCCTAATCTCTTTAACAATTACCGTCTCGCCCCGTCCAGCCGCCATGCAGCAGATGCTACGAGAAAGTTACAAAAGCAGGCTTCTCCAGATGGCTTACGAGTCCAGGCGCCAGGAGATGGTCCACCAGGCGTGCTCCAGGTGAGAAGCCGGTGACCGCTAACCCAACGTGAGCGCGGGGGGCTTTTTCGGGGGGTGGCGTGGCAGGCAGGAGGTATAGATTGTTGGCATCGGGGCAGATGCCGGTTAACGTTTAGGTTGCAGGGAGAGTCACAAAGTAACCAAACCGCAGACGATCTGTCAATGATTAGACCCTCTGTATGAAGCAGCCGGATTATCCATGAATCCGCGTGACGGGCGCTCGTATCCATACGTTCCGATGGAAATTTCCACGTCTTCGTTCCAAGCCCTCCCTACAGTTATTGCCCGATCCACGATGGGCGACACAGTAAACAGATGACTATTTTATTAATTATTATTGATAAGCGCCAACGTGTGCCAGGTCGCAGTGCCGTTCGCGGCAGGGGACGTACACCATCAATTCTTTGGGTCTCTTGGCCGTAGAGCACCGGAAAAGCGCCAATAATTAGTTACTTTCCTGTTGGTTTTTTTTTGTGCCGCCCATGTGCTTCTCTGCCGGTACGGCACGCGGCGCTACTTTCCACTCCTGACATCGCAGACGGGCCTGTGTACGGCAAGGGGTTAAATATCTCCCACTCTTACATTTTATTTTGCAGCCTGGCGGATATGGATCACAAGTTGCAGCAAATCCAAGCGTGGCAGCAGCTGGATCACAGCAAAGCCATCAGCCAGATCCTGCAGGAGGTACGTCGCTAGGGGGTCCGCGGACGTAGATCGGACCCCTGCGCCCCGCCGTGCCCCGCACTCCGAACCCGACGCCGCTAATACACCGACCTGCCGAGTTCTGCCTTACCTGGGGCTTTCTCCTTCCCCCATCCGTTTTATGTACCGGCAGCGTCCCCGAGTGCCGCCCCGGCTCTCGCCAAACGTTAAAGGGATTTACTTAGCGGCAAAATGACATTTTTTATCTCCTCTTGCAGTCGGAGATCCAGAAAGCCGCCTTCGAGGCTCTGCAGCTAAAGAAGGACCTGATGCACAGACAGATAAGGGAGCAGGTGAGTGGGGGGCCGAGGAGGCGCTCGGCAGGTAACCGTATCCGCCATTTCCCAGGAGGCAGCATTTCAGGCTGGAGCGGGAAAAATCCCATAAAGAACCCGAAATGAATTATTATTATTATTATTATTATTATTATTATTATTATTAAACGTCTCCCGATCCCCGTCTCGCTGCCGGGCGGCAGGTGGATCGTCAGATCGCTTTACCCGTAAAATCCGGTCTTCTGGTGTCTACCTGTGACCCGTAACGTAACGCCAGGTCGCCTTAAAGGCTCCTTATAACGTCGTGAGACCAGGAGCCCCCGGGGTCTCCGGAACGTCACCAGGGGCCCCAAACTGCCGGCTTTGGGTGACGTCGTAGCCTCTTTTCTTGATTCTGTTGCGTTGACGTTTGGGACGGGTTCCCCGCGCTCTCGCAGTAACGCTCCTTCCTCCTTAAATGTTCTTTCCCCGGTTCCTCTGAAATGTCGCGTCCGCCGCTAGCAGCCTGAACAGCCGTGCACTTAATCCGTCGTCCGGCAGGGCCGGGCCGCATCCATCGCATCCCCCCTGCAAACATTTCAGCGTTTTTGCAGCTTTTTTTTCATTTGATTTCTGGCTTTCCTGCTTCTTATTTATTTGCATTTTTTGTTGCTGTTAAATATCACTTGGCAACGGTTTTAGGGTTTTATAGACCTGTTTGAGTCTCATGCCCACTATATACGGGCACTCTGGGCACTACTAATTCCATACAGTCTGCAGATGATTAGAGACTGGAGATTAGACATCTTATTAACCCCTTGTCCCCCCCCCTCCGGCCGTCCTCTGAACACGATGGGATGACCTGCAATTACCCTCGAAGCTGTAAATACCCCAATGCCCTGCTGGATGTTTTTTTTTTAAAGGAGGCTTTTTAAGGAGGTTTTGGCTCCCTTTCTATGTATATTTAACCTTGCCATTTAAACTTCTGAGGCTTGTGTAACCATTTCCCTGCCGCGGCGCATGCCCACGGTCCGGCGGCACGGCAAGCAAGCGGGAACGGGAAGTTAATTGACCCAAACCTCCCTGTCTCGTCTTCTGTCTAGATTATATTAATAGAGAGTGAGTTAATGAAACTGACCCAGCTGGAGATTACCAGGCAAGAGCTCGACACCGAGGCGCTGCAGGTATGTGGTTACCCCCAGGTCTCTCGCCCCAAGGTCTGCCGCTCCCGCTGCCCCCCAGACAGGCAAATCTATCCAGGACAGAGGCATTTCCCGTTAGAGACCCCCCGGTACTGCAGGAATCAGAGCGCTGGCAGCAGAAAGGAGCTTGTGGCCCCGTTGAGTCCGTCCGTAGAACTAAGGAGGATAATCGCAGATTTTGGTAAAATCCGGGTGTTTGTGAGGGATCTGCGCTGCCTTCTCATGTCTCTCGCTTCCATCATGTGCCCGTCTCTTGTACCCGTATGACGTGTCTCGTGTCCGTGTCGCGCTGTATGTCTCGTACGTGGTGTATCGTCATGCCGCATGGAACCCCGTGACTGTCCGTGAATTTTGTGCCTGTACATTGTGTCTGTTTGTGCGTCTCTTGTCGGTCCGTCGGTGTTTTTTTGTGCGGTGTTCCCCGGGACGGAGTTGGCGTTCTGCGTGCCGACGGTCCTGAGTGAAGCCCCGCCGTGTTTACGGGGCTCCCAGGTCTCCCGGGCCGGGCTGTGTTCCTCGTCCTGTCTTTGTCGGGTCGTTTGTGTTCATTAAAGGGTTAACGCCGTTATCGGAAGGATAGAGGATCAGGAGGCTAATTGCCCTTTAGTAAGACTGGGGGGCAGGTTTGATTGGTCTTGCCCCAGTCTCTTGTCCCTCTTCATCCTTCCTCCTTAATCTTTGGTCTCGGACATCCCCAAAGCCATCTCCAGACCAGCCCTCCCTTACCCTAATCCCACCTGCCCCGTCCACTAACCCCCATTACTGCCCCTTCTTTGGTGGGGTGTTATACAGCAGAATCCCCCCCCCCCGCCCCGACGCCGCGTTATGTCGCCGGTGACCTGACTTTGTCTCCGCCGCAGGAGGAGATCTCCGAGCAGCGCCGGGCCCTCAGCGAACTCCTACAGCAACTTCTCAAAGATAAGAAGCAGCGGGAGGAAGAGCTGAGGAACGTTTTGGTAAGATGGCCGTTCGTGGACAGCACCGGCTGCCGTCTCCTTCGTTGTGTAGTCCTGTAGCCGTACGAGCGCCTGTGGCCGGTCCGAGGCCGCGCTGGGAATAGGCTGTCAGTACCGCCGTAGTAACCCGACCCCCCGTAGTGACCGGGGGTATTTATCCTCAGACTCTGCCCGTTGTACCCTCCCGCCGGCCGTGGGGTAACTTGTAGGGCGTTTGTGACTTTCCATAGATTGAGATGGATGCCAAGAGCGAAGCCAACCAGGAGAACTACTGGCTGATCCAGTACCAGCGCCTGCTCAACCAGAAGCCGCTGTCCCTCCGACTGCAGGTGAGTGGACCGAAGCCAAACGGGGTAGTGGCACCAAGCCCTGCGTTCCAGCTGAGAATAAATCTGGTGTTTGCCCCGTGGAAGTTACGCCGTGCCGGTTCTCTCTGTAGGAAGAAGGCTTGGAGGAGGAACTGGTGACCCTGATGAAGGACCTGGCCGCTGAGAAGTATCTGCCGATATTCGCCCACCACCGCTTCTCGCTGGAGATGCTGGCAAAGATGACTCCGGCCGATCTGAAGAAGGTAGGAGATGTGAGAAGCGTGGCCCCCCGGAGGAGACGGATACAGACCCCAGGGCTCAGGGAGATCGGGAGCTTACGACGGATGGTGCTAAACCCAGCATCATCTCTTTTTATTGGTTGATGAGCGTCTGTAAGGGGCCGCAAACACTGCGAGGGGCCGCAAACACTGCGAGGGGCCGCAAACACTGCAAGGGGCCACAAACACTGCGAGGGGCCACAAACACAGCGAGGGGCCGCATAAACCCCCAAGATATTCAGTTACTTATTGCCTCCTTAGCCTGATGGACATTAAACTGTATGCGGGGCGGCTTCCCTCTCGCAAAGTTACGGATTGTCAGACCGAGGGCATTTCCTGAAAGGGGCAGCATATTTACCCCCCCCCGTAAGAGAAGGGGCAGGATATTTACCCCCCCCGTAAGAGAAGGGGCAGGATATTTACCCCCCCCGTAAGAGAAGGGGGCAGGATATTTACCCCCCCCCGTAAGAGAAGGGGCAGGATATTTACCCCCCCCGTAAGAGAAGGGGGCAGGATATTTACCCCCCCGTAAGAGAAGGGGGCGGGATATTTACCCCCCAGTAAGAGAAGGGGGCGGGATATTTACCCCCAGATACCGCGTAGTCGGTCACTGTATGTTGGGAGGGGGTCCCGGCGTCTCAGCGGCTGTCTTATTACGCAGATCGGAGTGCAGGAAGTCGGGCTGCAGGCGTCCATCATCCACCGGGCGAAAGAGATCTGGGAACTGAGAAGAGGTAACAATGTAACACGCACCCCTCTCGTGTAACACGCTGTATCACACGCACCCCTCTCGTGTAACACGCTGTATCACACGCACCCCTCTCGTGTAACACGCTGTATCACACGCACCCCTCTCGTGTAACACGCTGTATCACACGCACCCCTCTCGTGTAACACGCTGTATCACACGCACCCCTCTCGTGTAACACGCTGTATCACACGCACCCCTCTCGTGTAACACGCTGTATCACACGCACCCCTCTCGTGTAACACGCTGTATCACACGCACCCCTCTCGTGTAACACGCTGTATCACACGCACCCCTCTCGTGTAACACGCTGTATCACACGCACCCCTCTCGTGTAACACGCTGTATCACACGCACCCCTCTCGTGTAACACGCTGTATCACACGCACCCCTCTCGTGTAACACGCTGTATCACACGCACCCCTCTCGTGTAACACGCTGTATCACACGCACCCCTCTCGTGTAACACGCTGTATCACACGCACCCCTCTCGTGTAACACGCTGTATCACACGCACCCCTCTATGCCGTGTAACACGCTGTATCACACGCACCCCTCTATGCCGTGTAACACGCTGTATCACACGCACCCCTCTATGCCGTGTAACACGCTGTATCACACGCACCCCTCTATGCCGTGTAACACGCTGTATCACACGCACCCCTCTATGCCGTGTAACACGCCGTTTCGCGTCACTCTGGGTGAAGTTCTTTGCTTTTTAGGTAAACTGAATCCTGCGGATAACGTCTCACCTGAAGCCGCGGAGCCGAGCGCCCCGGAACCCGTCCAACCAACCCCGGAACCTGAATCCGTTCCATTCACCGAAGTGACCAATAGGAGCTCGGAGTGCGTGGTCTGTTTAGAGGAGGAGGTACCGTTTCACGCTCATGTTGTTTCACCCCGATACATCCCGGGAATGAGGCAGAAACTGCAGAATTTGGTTGGCAATGGGTTAAAGCTGAGGGGGCTTTTAGCAGCAGATACCCCCGCCTGGTCTCCCCTCACTCGTTAATGCAGAGTGATGGAGAGACAAATTTGTGCTATATACTATACACTACATACTATGCATTATATACTATACACTACATACTATACATTATACACTATATACTATACACTACATACTATACACTATATACTATACACTACATACTATACACTACATACTATACATTATACACTATATACTATACACTACATACTATACACTATATACTATACACTACATACTATACACTACATACTATACATTATACACTATATACTATACACTACATACTATACACTACATACTATACATTATACACTATATACTATACACTACATACTATACACTATATACTATACACTACATACTATACACTACATACTATACATTATACACTATATACTATACACTACATACTATACATTATACACTATATACTATACACTACATACTATGCATTATATACTATACACTACATACTATACATTATACACTATATACTATACACTACATACTATACACTATATACTATACACTACATACTATACACTACATACTATACATTATACACTATATACTATACACTACATACTATACACTATATACTATACACTACATACTATACACTACATACTATACATTATACACTATATACTATACACTACATACTATACACTACATACTATACATTATACACTATATACTATACACTACATACTATACACTATATACTATACACTACATACTATACACTACATACTATACATTATACACTATATACTATACACTACATACTATACATTATACACTATATACTATACACTACATACTATACACTATATACTATACACTACATACTATACACTACATACTATACATTATACACTACATACTATACACTACATACTATACACTACATACTATACATTATACACTATATACTATACATTATACACTATATACTATACACTACATACTATACACTATATACTATACACTACATACTATACATTATACACTATATACTATACACTACATACTATGCATTATATACTATACACTACATACTATACATTATACACTATATACTATACACTACATACTATACACTATATACTATACACTACATACTATACACTACATACTATACACTACATACTATACATTATACACTATATACTATACACTACATACTATACATTATACACTATATACTATACACTACATACTATACACTACATACTATACACTACATACTATGCATTATATACTATACACTACATACTATACATTATACACTATATACTATACACTACATACTATACACTATATACTATACACTACATACTATACACTACATACTATACACTACATACTATACATTATACACTATATACTATACACTACATACTATACATTATACACTATATACTATACACTACATACTATACACTATATACTATACACTACATACTATACACTACATACTATACATTATACACTATATACTATACACTACATACTATACATTATACACTATATACTATACACTACATACTATACATTATACACTACATACTATACATTATACACTATATACTATACACTACATACTATGCATTATATACTATACACTATACACTATATACTATACACTACATACTATACATTATACACTACATACTATACACTACATACTATACATTATACACTACATACTATACATTATACACTATATACTATACATTATACACTATATACTATACACTACATACTATACACTACATACTATACATTATACACTATATACTATACACTACATACTATACATTATACACTACATACTATACACTACATACTATACATTATACACTATATACGGTACACTACATACTATACACTACATACTATACATTATACACTATATACTATACACTACATACTATACACTACATACTATACATTATACACTATATACGGTACACTACATACTATACACTACATACTATACATTATATACTATACACTACATACTATACATTATACACTATATACGGTACACTACATACTATACACTACATACTATACATTATACACTATATACTATACACTACATACTATACACTACATACTATACATTATACACTATATACTATACACTACATACTATGCATTATATACTATACACTACATACTATACATTATACACTATATACTATACACTACATACTATACACTATATACTATACACTACATACTATACACTACATACTATACACTACATACTATACATTATACACTATATACTATACACTACATACTATACATTATACACTATATACTATACACTACATACTATACACTATATACTATACACTACATACTATACACTACATACTATACACTACATACTATACATTATACACTATATACTATACACTACATACTATACATTATACACTATATACTATACACTACATACTATACATTATACACTACATACTATACATTATACACTATATACTATACACTACATACTATGCATTATATACTATACACTATACACTATATACTATACACTACATACTATACATTATACACTACATACTATACACTACATACTATACATTATACACTACATACTATACATTATACACTATATACTATACATTATACACTATATACTATACACTACATACTATACACTACATACTATACATTATACACTATATACTATACACTACATACTATACATTATACACTACATACTATACACTACATACTATACATTATACACTATATACGGTACACTACATACTATACACTACATACTATACATTATACACTATATACTATACACTACATACTATACACTACATACTATACATTATACACTATATACGGTACACTACATACTATACACTACATACTATACATTATATACTATACACTACATACTATACATTATATACTACATACTATACACTACATACTGTATACTATATACTATACATTATACACTATATGCTATATACTGTACATTATATACTATACACTACATACTATACATTACATACTATACATTATATACTATACACTACATACTATACATTATATATTATACACTCCCCCCCCCCGACTTGCATGCTGGGATATGTTCTGAACAGATACCGGCAGCGTGACTCTGCTCTCCGTCCCGTTCTAGGCTCAGATCATCTTCCTCGCCTGCGGACACGTCTGCTGCTGCGCCCCCTGCGGAGATGCCCTTCGTATCTGCCCCCTGTGCCGGGGCGAGATCAGCCAGCGGATACGGATCTATCACAGCGCCTAGCAGAGAGGATTCTGGGAACGGATCCAGTCCTGACCCTGCTCCCCAAACCATCGCACTGACTGAGATAAAGCTGTAAGAAGGGGTTAAAGGTCACGTGCCCCGGGGTGGGGGGCTGCTTTAACCCTTTCTCACCGCTCGATAATGTGAACCGGCTCCTTTCGTACGTCATTCTGTGTATTTAAATGTTTGCGCCCCGTTTTCTGCCCCCCGTCCCTCGTTACATGGATGTGAAACTGCGCTGAGCGCCCTCTAATGGTATGGAGTATCTAACGTTCCAGGGGGTCGTTCCAGAGGCCGTTGTCTGTAAGGTCGCCGGCGGCAGCGTATGATAATGCTGAGTATCGGATATAACCGCTGGCTCGTTGCTGGGTATAGCGGTGCCGAGTATCTGGCTATATGTATAATGTATAGATATCACATTCACCGTCTGCATGATGCTGCGCTGTATGAGGGGGCCGAGTATCTGTATGCATGGAATGGCAGAGGGTCCCCGCACTATGTAGTCTGCGTAACCGGGGTATATGGGTGTTATTAGGAAGATTATTTGCTATAATTTGCTATTTATTAAATGGGGGGAGGTAATGAAAGCCCCCTCCTCTGTATAAGAGAATAACTAAATGAAGGGGGGCGTCACTGCTCTATAGTGCGCTCGTACATGTTGGGGGCAGGAGTGGCCCCTCCGGACTGGCCGCTATTAATCAAATAGCTGTTTTTTTAACACTTGATTGCACTTCACGTGAAGGAAATGTGGCGTTGGTTACAGGGAAACGCGTCGGGTATAGTCTTGGCTTTTGCGTTGGGAAGCGGTGAGGGCACTCGGCTGAGAGTTTCTCAGAGTCTCTCCTCCCAGAACTGAGTGGCTTCCAGGATCTCCTTAGATGATTCAGGTGGTTTGATTAGAGATAATGAGCGGGGGACCAGGGGGCCCGGGGACCAACGCTGAGACCCTCCGGCCTATGGGGTCCCAGGGAGCTGCATGTATATTATGGGGGTCAGCAATGAAAAAACTGTTGTTATTATTGTTTTGGCCGTTAACCCTTTAAATGCCATCGAGTTGCTCAGCCTCTGGACTCCCCCGCGAGCTCCTTAAAACCCATCTGTGAAGCGCAGCGGCCGGCCGCAGCCCTGCGCACCCCACAAGTAACACCCCGGCTTCCCGAATACCAAGAGCCAAAGGGAGCGAAGGGTTAATGGCCCACTGGTTCTAATTACCAGACTGATCAATAATTAACCCGCGGTGATGGGAAGGAGCGTCAGCGGTGCTCTAACATAACCCGGACCGCCGAGACGCGGAGGGATTAACCGAGAGCCCCCAGAGCGCCTGCCACCCCCTGAGCATGGAAATCTCCCGCACCGGGGGCCATAACCGGCTCCTGATTAAAAGCCATAATAATGATGCAGGGAGGCGGATGTTAAATGTAGATAATTTATTATTCCCGCTCCCTCCGTGTTTGGGGGGCAGATCAGGCTTTTAAATACCCCCCCCCCCCGATGGAGTCTGGGAGAAACATGAAGCAGTTTGTCCTTTGCTGGCGTCCATAAAGCTTACGCTCCGTCCGTTTGTGGTTTTTATTTTTTTTCCCGTTTTCTGTGTATTTCAGCTCACAGACCACACTTGTTATCCGACATTTGACCCCCCCCACGGAAAGGGTTAAATAAGACCCCAAAAAACCCTCCCGAGCCCGAATGTTATGCACCTTGTGCCGTGGAGTTGCGTGTTGTATAATCGGTCACGCTGTGTCGCTCTGTAATGTGTCGTTAAACTGTCACGCAGGTAATAAAAGTGCCTTTTGCATGAACCCCCCCCCCCCCGCGACTCCTTAACCAGAAGCCAAAGTCCCGTCTCAGAGAATCCGTCTGATGGGCTTATTTACTAAACGGCGAGCCATCCGATATAGGGGGCCGGCTTCGTGCCGGGGGATCTCGCCAGCGTCGGCCCTTCACGAGTTCAGGCGATCGCCTCCGCAGCGAACTCCCGATCTTGTGAATGCAGCCCGGTGGAGCAGTAACCGGGAACACGCTCTGTGGTATGTGATAACGAGCACGCGTGTCACGCTCGTCATACTCTGAATTAAGGCTGCTTTTTTTACGGGATCGGACAAGTCGAAAAATCCCTGACCTGGAGAAGACTTCTTGTCACGGTCTGCTAAGTAAAGCGTCCCGCGGTGGGGCGGAGAGGTCGCGCTCCCTTCATTGGTCGGGATGTCTTAGATTAACTTGTTTTCTGACGAACTCGCCGAGCGGCCAAAGACAAACAAACCGAGGTCCGTCACTGTCCACCGGCGGAGAGCGGACAAAGTTCAGCTCCGTGTGACCCCCGCTTCGCCTCCAGCTCTTCCCTGCTTTATCTCAGCGCAAGGACTCGGTTAGTGATAAAGACGCGGCTCCCCCGGCATGGGGTCTCAGAGTCCACGGTCCCTCGGCCACAAGGAGCGTCGCGCGTCCAAGAACCTGGCGTTCGAGCGGCTGCTCCTGAGTCACAAGAAGGCGCGCGTCGGGGCGTTAAAGGAGACCTGAGCGTCCGTCGGTGGGAAGTTTCCCCGTCGGGTGCCGGAACGCCAGAAGGAGGAAAACGTTTATGTTCTGATCCCAGCGAGATCTTAGATCTCCTTCCCGGAGTCGCCTCGCCGGGGATCGCCTGATAATTAATTTTCCCGGAGTAAAACTCTCTGTAAATTGGATTGGTTCGCAAAGCGGTGAGATTGGCCGCCCGCCCGGGAGCTCCGGAGAGGGAAATATTCGTGGAATTCGTTCATTCTTCCTCCATCAGCAAATTCCCCGGGACTTTCTAGTGATCTGCACCAATTCTGGTGCGAGAAAAGTATTGCCCCCATCGCTGGGGAAGCCCCATGACCCCCAAAACAGTCCTTGTACCCGCATTGTGATTGTGCGAGGGTCACCGGGTGCCATGTTGTTTGATGGGACTACGTATCTAAGTAAAATTTGGCCCGGTGCTTTTATTTATATGCCCCGCAGACCTCGTCTTACGCCCGGTCCGTACGGAAACATAAAGGCTTAGTCTGAAGACCACGTGGAACGTTTCGTGGTCCATCTTCCACTAATACTCTGTAGGACGGGTAATCCGGACACCGAGGGCCCGTCTTGGTGCTCCACTGGACACGCTTGACCGTCATGGATCTGCCGTCGTTAGAGGCTCAGAAGGAGGTCACCCCGGGCGAGTGCGCCATTTGCTACGAGGTCTATAGAACGTCCTCCAAATCCAGGGCCCCGAAGACCCTGCAGTGCGGCCACAGCTTGTGCCTCCACTGCCTGCGGAAGCTGGTCTGCCACAGCTTGCTGCTGACCTTCGTGGTTTGTCCCTTCTGCCGCAAAGTCACCATCGTGCCTGAAGAAGGAGTCCAGGCCTTAAAAACCGACGAGGAGACCCTGCGCCGGGCGTCAACGGAGACCGTGATCTCCAGATCGTCAGAAGATGCCTCTCCGCAGAGCTCTGGGTGCTCCTCTCCCACCCTGTCGAGTGATCGCGCCTACTCGGCTCGTCCCTCCATCTTCACGGTCAGTGACGTTGTGCCCCTCGACCAAGGCCAACTGTGGGGCGGCAGATACAGGCAAGAAGTTCGCAGCACCTACCTGCTGGGGATCACCCGCCGGGTGGCCCTGTCTGAAGCCCACCCATCCCCTGCCTCCACATCTATCTCAGCCGACAGGGTCCGGATTTGCTTTGCGCTGGGGCTTATCGTCACCATCGCTTGCGTCTTCTTCATCGTCATCTTCTTCTTCAAGTAAAAAGGCGACCCGGCTTCCCGTCCAAAGAGGATCAACCAACTGGAGCCAACAAGACTCAACCACGAGGACTCAACTCGCGAGCTGTCCACCAGAACTCGGGCAATGCGAGGACTATAGTGAGTAGGGATGCCGTCGCGCCCTCACTGCCCAGTAAACCTCATGTCTCCTTAAACAGAGGGCCAGCGGACGCGCCGCCATGACAGTACAGAGGTAGGGGGCTATGGGATTTATCCGCGCATGGGGAAATAGCACCTTGGAAATGCACATGTTTTACATCCATCTTGTTTACATAACGCATGTTGATGACAGAGAAGCTGCCGTCTGGAATTCTGACACTCGGAGCTCATGGAGAAGGTGCTTTCTCTCTCTCTTCCTTTTACTATTAGAGAGACGCAAAAACAGACTGCCGAGAACGAGGATGCTGAGAGCGACGGGTGTAGAATCCGAGAGACGGTAACATCGGCAGAGAGAGAGTACAAGACAGGGAGGGACTCTGAGACAGCTTTAGCTTTTAGGTAAAAGTGTGATGTCATCAAAAAGTACAGGTTATATTTAAGGTGCTGTAGGTCATATTTTTGCATTTTTCAAAGAATTTTCCATTATAGAACCTGAGCCTTTTCCTTCTCTGCTGGGGAATGGATCGGATACAGCGTTTGGCCAGAAGGTCCTAAGAAAGTCTAGAACATGCAGCTGCCGCTGAGCTGAGGAGGCACTCGTGTCTTCTTAATGAGACGTTATATAATATATATATATATATATATATATATATATATATATATATATATATATATATGCCATATCAGCCCAAAAGAAAAGGGAGTCTCTGGGCCAACAGAAAGATAGAAAGCTATGCAAGTTTTTTGGGCCTCAGAGGTCTCTTCTTCAGATCCCAAAAGCTTACGCAACTTTATATCATTTTGTTGGCCCAATAGACGGCGACTTCTTACCCCGACTCACCAAGGTAAATAAATGATGGATTATAAGATAACGCAAGGCAGATCCCCGGCAGGTGTGAGACTACAACTCTTATTATCTCCAGTATGTGGCCGGTCTAATGCTATGGATCATGAGAGCTGCAGTTACACACCAGCAAATCCCTTCTTACGGGCGTTTAATGAATATATTAATGATATTATTATAGAATTATATATTATTAATATCACAGAGCTTCATCCGGGGACGTATTATAAAAAAATATATAAAAGAATATATAAAAAATATATATATTACAATTGTGACCGTTGTGTATAAAATGATTACCTAATGAAGCGTAAGCTGTGCAAAATTATAATAAATTTAGATTTAACAATTAACCCTTAAAACGGCGTGTACGGAAAGTATCATTTCAATGGTTAATTCATAGAAACGGATATCCCTGGCATTATCTGTACCGAGTTCCAACCAAGCGTGTGTATTTATATAGCGCCATCATATTCCACAGTACAGAGAATTAACCCCTTCAACCCAAGGAAAATGAACGGCAAATCTCCGTCGTCAACGATTTAGAGAATTAAATCACATGAAAGGAACGCAGAATGTTAATAATATTTTGCGGGTTAGAAGTTTATTACGTTCTGTACGATCTATTAGTCAGGGTTCGGTTTCTCTATAACCAGCATCGATTTCTCGAATACATACGACGGGTATCTCAGGCTGCGTATTAAATACACATTCGGCAGCCGACTAACAGCTCGCAAGCCGCACGGAAACCAGACTTTAGGTTTTATTGCCATAAAAAAAAAAAAAGAGAGCGTCCACGAGGCGGAGGAGCACACAGAATACCCGGCTCCGATCTTCCAGCCCCTGGGAGCCCATAACATCTGGAACGAGGGTTTTAGCGGTTCCTCTTCCGTTCCTCGCTGTTATTTTCGTGTTCCCCGGGATCTATCGGGATCGAGAGAACCCAGAAACGGCCATTGAGATGCCAGCCGGCTTCATCCCAACCAGTCAAGGTCATCATCCTCATCGTCGTCCTCATCTCCAAAGAGGGGAGCGGGAGGGGGGCGACCTTTCAGGCTCTAGAAACACGGGATGCAAAGTATCAGACATGAGATGAAAGTCACCACAATGTTCCAGATCATCTCCCCGTTTAACCCGTTTCTTAATACCCATCACCAACAGGTGAGAACTCACCACTTCCTCCTCGTCTTCCTCTTCCCGTTTTGCGTTCTGGGGCCGGGGAGAAGCCATTTTAAACAAGTCTTCATCCTCAGCGTTGTCCGCACTGAAAAATAACGTTTATCGTTCAGCGTTACTTGTTTCGGGCTAAAGCCGTCTTAAGATATCTCTAGGTTTCCTGTAAAGGCCGGGCCCCGGGGCGCCGATCACTCATCGTCATCATCGTCATCATCATCATGCGCGCCCGGAACGGGTAGTCATTATTGGTAACCACCGACCTTGTAGAATGAAACGGTTATGACCGGCTCATCTAGTCCTAAAGACTCAAATCTCAATCGGTCCATTTAGGTGACTCAGTGGTGGCCAAACCCGCATGTAAGCCGGAATCACCTTTAACCCATCGATAGATATTAAGGTCCGATCGGTTATCCTGCGATTTCACGGAGAAGTAAAACACATTACCCGGCATCGAGTTTCCGAGACGTCGCTTGGCCGGCGATATCCTCTTCCTTCGCCGAAGGGACGGTGGAGGAATTCGCGGCCGAGGTATGTTCTGTCGGAGGGACAGGGCTGCCGCCGTCCGGGTCGCCCCCCGAGGGTTGGGGAACATCTGGTCTTCTCTCCTCTGCTTTCTCTGCGGCGCGGACGTTGGAGGCAGGCGACTCTTCTTGGCCATTTATAGACTCGATCTCGTCGGTCGGGGCTTCAGTGGGATTCGTTTCGGATGTGAAAGCTTCGTCGCCCTCTGAAGATTCTCCCCCGCTCGCTCCTTCTGTATATGTGACCGTGCTGGACTCTGGCAGATCACTGGAGATCATATGTACCAAAGCAGATGAAGGATCCATCACCTCTTGAAACACCTCCACAGAGCTCTCCTCCTCCTCCGGTGGAGCGTCGTCGGGCCGGGCATCGAAGTCATTGTTTGCAGTCTCGTGCCTTTCTGACGTCTCTTCCTCTAGACGTCGGGCAGGTTCCTCCTGGATTTCTTGGGGCTCAGCAATCAAAACGGCAGACGCCGTCCGCTCTTCTGTCTCGGGCTGCTCGACGGTATGGGTGGCAGCTTGAGCTACGGTCCTTTCCTCCTCCTCGCTGCTGCTTCCCGCAGGGTCCTCGGCCTGCCGCTTGTTCAGTAACCGCAGTGTGGTTGTCTGAAAGAGGTTTAGAACGTAACAAAGAGTCAGCAGTCATGGAAGAGACACCTCCTGGCCTTCAACGCTTCATTGTTACTGTTTATCTTATTTTTCCTGATTTCAGACACAAATCTGTGTTTTTTTGCCACAAAAAGAGCATTGTACAAAAAAATAAAGTCTCTTGCTTGGCTGGGTCAGCGACTAAGTTTTAGTGAGCAGGGGAGATACTTTAGGTCTTTGTACCTTAATGGTGCTCATGATGGTGGCCAGCACGGCCCGGCCGCTGTACGTCTCCTCCAAGTCAAACTCTGATCGCAGTGATTGGAAAACGCCATTCATTATCTTCTTCACCTGGGGAAATGGGGGGGGGGGGGGGTCTTAAAACTCTATAGCATTTCACATGAACCCTCCCGGAGTCAGAGGACCCCCAAAGCCGCCAATCAGGAGGAAGATCCATACGGGGCGCAGGGATGATGCTCACCTCCTCCGTGGTGTCTTTGGCTGGACCAGCCTCGTCCACCTTGGATTTCGTTCTTCGGTATTCCTCGGTCAGAGCAGCCAGCTGACTCTGAAGCTTCGCGCACTGCGGTGAATAGAGAAAGTATGACAATGAGATGTAACGGAGGGGAATGGATCCTGCGGTCAGCGCTCTGGGCCTGTGGCCAGGGTAATAAAGATGTCCTCCCAGCATGCTTTACACAGCGAACCGGTCATTAAAGTGACAGCTCTTGGGACCCATAAACTCATCCGTAACGCATTAAGAGACTCCCAGGCCGAGGACTCACCTTATCTCTCAGCGGCTGCAGCTCGGCCGCCTGCACCTCCAGCTCCGCATGTCTCTGCTCGTCCAGATCTCTTCCCGAGGAGTGCTTTAAAGCCACAAACACAGACAGCGTTACAAAACTACATCAACCACCCCTCCCCCGCTGAGATATTTGGGAACGAAGGGGGTCTCGCGTTATCGCGGCAGGATTTGGGGACGCGGTTTCTGCTGACCTGCCCGGCGGCTGCCTGCTCACGGGTTTTCTTCAGGACCTGCTTGAGGTCCTCGATCTCGTCCTGGAAGGTTCTCCGTATCTCCTCCTGCTCATCCTCCGCTCGCTGCCGGTCCTGCCGAGACCTCCTCGTCCTCTCTGCGAGGCTCTGCGACAGAACACAGGGGGTTAAGGGTTCATTTAAAGACTCCCTCCTCCGGGCTTTTGGGTGCAGAAACAGGTATTTCAGTTATTTTACTTTACAGGTGTTTTGAGGCCAACGGCAACAATCCTCAGGACAATGGAAATAACCACTTATCGGCAACAGATCAACGAGACTGAATTGCCGGGGACTCGCGCCCGGCCTGTACCCTGCCAGGGACTCGCGCCCGGCCTGTACCCTGCCGGGGACTCGCGCCCGGCCTGTACCCTGCCGGGGACTCGCGCCCGGCCTGTACCCTGCCGGGGACTCGCGCCCGGCCTGTACCCTGCCGGGGACTCGCGCCCGGCCTGTACCCTGCCTGGGTGTAGACGGCGCGTTACCTTCTCTAAATTCTCCTTCTCTGCCTTCAGATCCGCCGCCTCTTCCTCCAGCGCTGCCAACCTGGCCTCCAGCTGCCGGCGTCCGTCTTTCTCGGTCTTGGCGCGGCTTTTAGTCCGCTCGGACGTCTCCTGCGCCTCTGAAAGCGACAAGGAGAAGACGCGTTGGTGCCGCGGCCCCAGGCAGGTTCCAGCTCACACCGAGCCGCGCGTGCGCTCACCGATCAGCTGGACCCGAAGCGAGCTCAGCTGGACCTCGTTCCTCTCCGTGTCCTGCAGGGCGGCCTCCAGCCGCGTCCTCAGCTCCATCTCCTTCTTCTGGGAGGCCGTGACCTCCAGCTGCAGCCGAGACACCTGATTGGTTGCCGCAGCCAGTTCCTCTGCCAATACGACCTGCCGTAACAAACGGGTTACAAGCCGGCCCCGACTACGCCCAGAACACGTCCAGCTTCACGGTAACTACGTCCTGCTATAAATGTTCTAATTTCTAATAACAAAACAGAGCAAACGCTAATCCGCCCCCCAGCCGCTGCCTGCACCCCGTGCGAACAATCTGGAGAGCGACAGAGCATGAGAAACGGGGAGAGAAAGAGGGCTAAAGAGGGCGAGACAGACAATGGGAGGAGAGGGGCCCTGCAGACCTCACCTGGCACCTGCCCAGATCCGTGTGCAATGCATGCTGGGAAGAAAATGCAGCAAAAGTGAGAACCAGCAGAAGTTCAGCCAATCAGAAAACATGGCAGGAACCGCGGAATTAGAGCGCACGGCGCGGCGTTACCCAGACACGCCGTACTCCCCTAACATCAGTCTAAACGACATCCCGACGTATCCTGGCGGCTCAAGGAGTCAAATAACATCCTTGTTTAGTATTTAAAGCCAGGAAATCTCACCTGATGCCAAGAATTCCACCTCATTTCAATAACAAGTCGTTACTTTTGTATGAAGGAGTGTAGCAGCGGCCCCTCGATCTACACGTTCGCCTGCCCCAGGCCCTCCATCTTTCTTCCTCCCCCTGTGTTTAACCGATACCACGCTGCAGGGTAAATGGGGGGAGGAGAATCAGCCCCGGGGGGGGGGGGGGGCTTGCCGTACCTTCTCCTTCATGGCGTGGAGCACCCTGGCCTGCGTGGTCTCGGCCGTGGTCTGCAGGGAATCGTTCCTCTGCTCCATTAACCGGTTACTCTGCTCCACGTACCTGGTGAGAGGAAACGCGGTGAGCGCGCCGCCGGGGGGCAGTTACCCCCCCCCAGAGTCTCACCTCTGGTTGCGGGCGATAAGCTCCCCGATCTTCGCGTTCTGCTCCTCGATTCGGCTGCTTTTATCCAGAACCTCTTGTTTCAGACGCTCGTTCTCCTGAAAAAATAAAACGGTTACGGGAACGGCTGATTTGCGTGAAAGTCACTTAAATTGTTTTCTGTATCAGCCGTGGGGGGGCAGGTCTGTTGTACAGCGCTGCAGCATACGACGGCGCTACATCAATAACAGAGCGGATTCACCTGGATGATGCGCTGAATGTTGTTCATGATCATGGCGCTCTCCATGGTGATGGACGAGATCCCGGGGGTTAAGTGGGAAGCTGCAGCCGAGTTCTCCTTCTGGAGATTGTCGACCTGCGGAAACAGCAGCTGGAGGTGAGACGGGGGGGGGCGCAGGACGGGGAGAGGACAGAAATGGGGGAGGGGAGTATTGGGGGGGGCTCAGCTTACCTTAGACGCCAGGTTATCGATCTTGTCCGCGATTTTACTGACGGACATTCGGATCTCGGTGCTGTGCTGCCGCGCTTCTGTCATCAGGAAAGCGGTGACGTCCCCGGCAGCTGCAGCAGGGAAGTGGCTCTCGTTATAACTTCTATGCGGTTCGCCCGCTCACCTCTCCCAGGGACAGAGATTAACGCGTTACGGGGCCCCGGATAACGGACGTGAAAAGCCCCGTAAGGAGCGCCAAGTACAGCTGGGAAGCTCAATGACCAATTACTGCCCCCGCTTCTGGTGTCACCTACCTATATTTACCCCCCCATCACCCCTCCCAGACACCCTCGGAGCCCCCGAGCTGGGAAGGGTTAATGCGATAAATGCGGCTCCCACGTTCAGCGGCACATACCTTGAAAATGCGCCGGCTGCTGTATCTGAGGGGGGTACACGGACCCCATCGGCTGCAGCTGGGCGACGGATGCGGAGTACTGGATGCCAGCGTAAGGCTAAAGGGTTAGAGTAAAGTGTGCTTAGAACTCTACGCAGAGACCCGGGGGATAAGCCGTGTATAAAGCCGCGCGGATCTCGAGTGACCTGTTACCCGGACTAACGGGTCTGGCTGACTAAACGCCGCTACGTTCCCTGGAGCTGTCCGCGCATTACCTGGAATCCGGCCTGGGAGGAGAGAGGAGCCACGGGCAGGAGGGCAGCGGAGGGCGCATGGAGACCTGGGGCAGGCTGTGTCTGAGGAGCTGCAACACAGGGGGGGAGCGAACATCAGAATAACTCCCAGGGGCCAGGAACATCAGACAGTCACTGAGAAGAGACCACTGAGGAGTCATCAACCCCCAGAGACTGCAGAGCAATTCATTACAGACAGCGGCTTTTCACTGGAATGTCAGTGAATCCACCGATCAGACTCCCAGCAGAGGAAGTAAAGCTAAGAGACTGAGGGTAAAAAGAAACCCAGACAGAAATCCCTTACCAGAGCAGCTCAGGATCGGTTGTTGAAGAAGAAATGCTGTCTGAGCCAGAGACCGCTGAGGCCGTGCGGTCAGTGCAGAGCCTGTAATGTCATTTTAACCCCTTTAAGCTCTAAAAGATGCTGCCGGTCGGCGCACACGTTACCTGGAGCCGGCGTGTGGCTTGTCTGCGGAGCGGGTCGGACGAGGAGCGGCGCGGCGGGGTGCGGAGAGAGCCTCTGAATATTAGGGTCCTGCAAAAAGAGTTTTATCGACACCAATTTATACCCAACACCCTTTCCCGTAAAGGCACAGTATTATTCCGCCCCGGTGCTCACCTCCATGTCCGAGTCGCTGGAGTCCGGCTGGGGGGTGCCGCTTCCCGCCAGAAAGGGGAGCATCGGCTGGCCCATCCTCGCCATGCGCGAGATAAGCTTCGCCTTCGCCATGTCAGGATTCTGGGAAAAGAGTCGCGTAACTACTAAGGAGCGCTACGGTATCCACCGGCGTCTCTGTAAGTAAACGTAATAATAACGGGGGGCCGGCTGCAGGCGCTTACCGCAAGCTGCTCGCTGATGGAATTAGACTTGGCTCGGACGGCGGGCTCCCTGTGCCGGGGGCAAAAACCTTAATTATCGTATTTATAACATTAATCCTTAATTATCGTAATCAACTGAAACTTCACGCGTGTATCGTGCATCACACGAGGCGCAGTCTTACCCCGGCTGGGGCGGCACCGAGGTCGGCGGTTGGGGTAAAGATTCTTGGGGTAAACTGTCTGTCAAGGACACCGGAGAATCTCGAGATCCGACGCTCTGTCTGTCCAAATCCTTCACCTTCATCTGAAAAATGGAGCACATTTCCCACAAAGAGTTAAATAAAGAACCCCCCCCTCCTTTAAACACACAGGAAGTGCAAAGCGCAGCCAATAAAAACTTCCCCCTTCGCCTATTTCAAATTTCTCAACAGCGATAAAAGTAATGGGGGGCGGTTAATGCGGACGGACGGACGGACGGACAGACGGTCACTCACCCGTTTAACTTCCACCTCGAACACGAGGGTTGAATTTGGAGGAATCCGCCCGGCCAGGCCTTGGGCTCCGTACCCCAGGGCAGGAGGTATAATCAGAAGCCGGCGTCCGCCTTTCTTCATCCCCAGCATCCCTTCCTCCCAGCCCTGCAGGGACAGAGTGTCTGGGGTAAACGGGAAGGGGCTGCCAGATAATGGGGTAATATTTGGGGGGTCCTCGGACTCTCACCTTAATGACTTTCCCGGACCCCAACTTCAGCCGCAGCATTTTGTCCTTCTGCACATTCGAGTCGAACACCTGAACAGGAGAGATAAACCATGAGGTTACCATGGCGACGTACATGATTCGTTCATTAATTAGCAAACGACGGGAAATGGTCATAAGCCCGACCCGATCGCAGGAGATCCCGCCCTAGCGGACCCCCCGCCGCGTACCTGGCCCAGGCCTTGGTTCTGAAATAGCCACCCGGTGTAAGCGACTTCCAGCAGATCTCCAGCGTCGGCCGCCGGCCCGTCACCCAGGAGCAGATCCTGGCACAGGACGCCCTCCAGACTCGCGGAGCCGTTACACCTGGCGATGCAGACCTGCGGAGGGACACGCGCGTTACGGCCCCCCCCCCGGCCTGTGAACGTATTTATTTATTCCGCCCCTGGCTCAGAGTTTATACTCGCCGACCTCCCATTGGTTCATCGGGGCTCCGAGTCACGAAGCCGCCAGCTGCCGTATAAATACCTGCTTACTGAACTCCGCGGCGGCCGCCTCCGACTCAAACATAACGGACCAGTTCTGGCGCTGATCATCGTAGAACGTGGCGTAGTTATTCTGCTGGACCTGGGCGCACAGGGGGCATCAGAAAGTGCGTGAGAGGGGCAACTTCCCATCCGCCACACTCACCCGGCCCAGGGGCCACACTCACCGTAAAGACAAGGCCGGCGTGGATCCGGGTGGAGGTGACCGGCTGCTGCTGGCTGATGTAGAGGAGGATCCTGTACTGGATTCCAGACAGAGACAGACAGTCAGAGCGCAGCACGTGCGGGGGGCAGGGGGGGCAACAAGGCGCGCGGGGGGCAACAAGGCACGGGGGGGGCAACAAGGCACGGGGGGGCAGATCCCCAGACTATACAGTAAGTGGCAGGAGCAGCATCTCACCTCTTTAGCCGAATGGTTACCCAAAACCGCCGCGCCGAACTTCCCCTGCTTCACATACTGCCCGCCAACGCTGAAAAAACGAAAACACGTCAAACGGATTCCGCGGGGGGGGGGATTTATAAGAACGCCGGGGGGGGGGGTTATAAGAACGCGGCTCCGTTACAGTCAGATGCGTCGGCAGACAGCCAGAAATCTTTTACACTCGAGAAATAATAATAAATTCCCGGGGACGAAGAACGGCTAGCAGGGCCCAGGACCGGCCACTGACCCAAAAAGCTTACAATTTAAAGGCGTGCACGGCCGTGGCGAAGAGGACGGAGGGCGCGGGTCCTGCTGCTGCCGGTCCGGACGGTTTGGGGGGTTTTGGGCCTGAGAAAAAAAACCAAACAAAATTATCAGCCAATTCCAGACATCGCCCGGCGGAGGCTGCCCCCCCCGACCCAGCACCGCTGCCCCCCCTAGTATATCCGCGGCGGGGCTTTGGGGCGCCGGACAGTTATTTAGCTGTTAGTGCCCTTTCCGGTAGACTTGGGTGCCCGCTGTGCCCGTGAACTCACCGGCCGGGCCCTTCTTTGGCTGTTTGGGGGCCGTGTACTGGAAGGACTCGTTGCCCGGCCGGTTCTCTGACTGGTCCATCCCAAACAGCGAGGCCAGCTTCGCCCTGCAAGACAAAAACTCCGGCTGAAAGGGGTCGCTCGTCTCACTTAACCCTTTAGCGGAATATATTATTTGGGTCCGCCGGACCCCTTCATTCCATCCCAGCTCGGGGACCCCGAAGCATCGGAGGTCCGGGGGGCAGCCAGACGCAACACGTAACCAACCCGTGCGCTTCGTGCCACAGGTACCGAGTCCTCCATTCCCCCGACATGGCGTCCCGACAAGCACCGTGCGCACCGCCACCCCGCGTGGGGTTATAACCGGATGTCTCGACCCGCAGCCTGATTACATTAATAGGAAGCATCTGACTCGGGTTAGCGAGAGCGCCTCCTTCGCCGAGATCTCTCAGAGCGTCCGGTTAGACAGCTCCCATCGAATGACCCCAAAGACGAGACTGCCGAGCCGCCAGGTCTACGACACCGAGAAGCGCATCGTCGCGTTCTGTATGTCACTGGAGGGGTAAGCGCGGCACGTTGGGCACTCTGGGCACGCTCAGCACCCTGCTCTATCATTTCGGGTATCAGGACGATGTGCGTGTATTAAAGCGGGGGGTACGGGGGGGGGGGGATTAATCGCACCGGCTCCCGGTCAGGATCTGCTTCTAATCCTACGGGCATTAATAGAACCCGAGTGTCACGGAGCAGCGGTTGGGATTCCTGGCGTATTCGTCGCTGTGTCAGAGAGCGTCTAAAGAATTCTTTCTTCCTGGGCGCCCCCCCACGTAGTTACCCCCTGATCCCTGCGCTCCGTGTCGTGAAACCCCTAGAGGGGTGGCGCAGAGACCCCGTCATTAAAGTCACGGCGACGAGAATCTCCTGGACGCTGCGGACGGGGTAACCGATACCGCGTCATACAAACTGCACGGCAAGCCGGACATGCAACGTTTGGTGGGGTTCGGGTCGCGGTTTTGGGGTCACCTCCCGGTTCCATTAAACTGGATCGGAGCACTAAACACATTCCGTGCGCGGCCGCCGCGGATCAGATTTAAAACGCATTTCTGGCAAATACTTTGGGGACAGACTGCAGGCTTTGTCAGTAAATAAAGTGTTACTCCTGTGTTTAGCTCAAGCCTACCTCCTCTGCTGGGAGGCCATTCCACGTACCCACTACAGTATAGTCTGATCTAGCCCTGCACCTGACTCAGTGGCCCCTCCAGCCCCCTGCTGGGAGCTCCAGGGTCACTCACCCTCCAGTGGGGGAGAGAAAGTCCGTGTCATCATCCTCTGCCCCGAACATACTGCTGTGGGCCCTAGTGACAGTGAATACAGGGACCAGTAACCGGCAGCCGCCCCTTCCCGTCTCTTCCGGGATGAGGAAGAGTCACGGGGTAGGCAGCTGATTCGCTGTTCTCTTTACGGCTGCCGTAAAAAGTCGTTATGTCGCTGTTAGACAGCCACAACGTGGCGCTGTCTGCTCCTGGAACGCAGCAAAAGCCCAATTTCCTGCGTGTCACGCCTCGCTGCGGTTACTAGTACCGGTCAATCAGAGGGAGACTGGCCCGCCTCTGGGTGCTAATTGGTCAGTGCCTGGATGGAAGGCGGAGGCGCCGGGTTTTCATTCAATGAGCTCGCTAGTCCCGCCCAGAGGAGTAAGGTAGGCGGGGCGTGTTCGGCGGATGTGTTTGTAAGTGGCAGTGCGGCTGGGTCACTCACTGAACGGTGACCGGAGAGGGGCCACAGGAGCCAGGTAAGGGCCACGCCACTTACTCTGCGCATTACCTGCTGGGAGGGGCCACTGTGGGGTGACCCCCGCCTGCTCGGTATGTGCCCCATGCAGCGCTCCTCTCTTTGTTCGAGTTACATCATCTCACCTTCATATCACCCCCGGCGACAGTCCGTGCGGCTGCAACCGGTTCCCCTACTCGGTGTCCCTTCAAACTACCCCCCCTTCAGTCACTGTCCCTATAACCCCCCCTTCAGTCACTGTCCCTATAACCCCCCCTTCAGTCACTGTCCCTATAACCCCCCCTTCAGTCACTGTCCCTATAACCCCCCCTTCAGTCACTGTCCCTATAACCCCACCTTCAGTCACTGTCCCTATAACCCCCCCTTCAGTCACTGTCCCTATAACCCCCCCTTCAGTCACTGTTCCTATAACCCCCCCACTCGGTGTCCCTTCAAACAACTCCCCCCCCCCCCCCCCGTCACTGTCCCTTTTACTACCCCCCAGGTTATTTACTATTTGCCCTGTCACCCTGGCAACCCATTCCTCTCATCCTCTGCTGACCTGCCGGCTCTGTAACTGGGATACTTGCCCCTCCTCGTGCACTTTACCCCAAATCACTGCTCCCCGTCGACCCCCTCTAACTCTACCCCTCATAGCCTCCTACCCCGGCCCCTCCAGCACCGGCATGTTTCACTGGAGTGACTATTACCCCGCGATATTATGTATCATTTATATAGCGCCATCGTATTCTGTGGCGTTGTACAAGGGGGTGATTTCTTCTGTAGGGTGATGCCTTAGACGGGGATCTGGCTGCTGCGGGTCAGGCTGGGGCTGTAAAGCCGGCGTCCTGTCATCGTACTCCGCGTGGCGCATGTCCGCCGGGGCCAGTGAGTGCTCCAAAGTAGTTGGTGTGGCAGTATTAACCCCTTGAGTTCTGTACGGGCCCCTTAAAGCAAAGCGTCTCATGGTTACCCCCTAAAGGGCAACCAGCGGCTCCTAAGGATCTGATTGGTTAATATTATCCTTTCTCCGCTAACAGGAAGTCTATTCTGTAGCTCATGTTTCACCGCTCAGTAAAGTAAGAGAGTCGGAGGAGTTTATTGGCTCTCGGGTAATATCTTATTGCGTTATAATTATTATTCCGCTCGTTATGTTTAAGGAACCGAAAGTCTGATTCAGATTAAGAAATCCCGATTTAGTAACCGCAAGGCGTCTGCTTATTGCGCAACGCGGAGCCCGTGGAGACAATCCGGTTCTGGTGCCGCCATGGAGCTGACGCTCCGGAGAGAGCGCAGAAGAGGGCAACTAACACGGAGAAAAGAGACAGAGGGGTCTCAGTGTGTCCGGCTCGGCTGAGAGTAGAGCGAGGGGGGGCAGAAGGGAGAGAAGAGACATTTAAATTCATAAAGGAAGGGAGGGAAATTTTATTTAAAAGGAGGAGAAAAGTTACACCGAGAGAGCAAAACACTAGAGGGTCCGAGATGGAAGGAAGTTTTAGTTTATTGAGCGGTAGATCAGTGGAACAACCTCCCAGCAGAGGTGGTAGAGGGTAATACAGTGAGGGGATTAAACATGCATGGGATAGACATACGGCTCCTGAATCTAAGACGAGACCAACGACTGATTAAGGTTTGAGTCGTTACAGCAGGAGAAACGGGCGAGTATCCGGGGGCCGCCGGGGGCCGATCTGTGCGTAGTATTCGGGGCGTGTCTGCAGAGGAGCGGACTCGGTATCGCGGGGCGATGTACAGACCGCGACGAGCTGTTTCCTTCACTTTGAAAAATGCGAACAAATAACTTTTTATGGTTTTGAACTTTCGGAGCAGCCGTTATTTATTTATTTTATTTCCGGGGGGGGGGGGGCGCGTCCGACATCTCTCTGCTCCTTTTTTTCCGCGTCATTCATTGATTTCTTTTTATTAAATTTCCAGTTTTTTCACTGTATAGTTGAGTAAAAAAAAGTGATTTTTGTGGAAATCACCATAGCAACCAATGCCTTGGTCCTGCCAGCAGTAATGTTTCATTGGTTGCTATGGTGATAAGACCCCCTTTCAAACTAGATACGAGAGTGGCTTTTTACACACGTTTACACTGCGGCCTGTGAGTGATGGGAGTCGTTCTGTAAAGGGGGTTACTGCAGCGAGGGTTAGGGGAGCTGTGTTCACGTGTGGCCCTACAACTCCAGGGGTCTCTACCACCCCCACCCCTGTGTGACTCCGACCCAATCAGGCCCTGCTGCCCCAGGGGCCACTCCTTTATAAAGCCCCCAGGTATGGCTACGGGGCAGCGTGAGTATTTGCCCCGCACAGGTGAGTAAATAGAAGCTGTGAGGGGGACATCGTGTCCTGGTTATCAGCTCTGTTTGCGTGTCATCGGCCCCCAACGGCCCCTTTTGTACCCCAGCCAGGTTGGGGGGGGTGACTCTTTGCTTTGAGTTTTTTCCTCCTTTTTTTATGTAATGAACTAAAATGATCTGTTTATTTAATCTGGAACGGCGCGGGTTAATTCCACCAACACTGCGTATAGTGAATAAAGCCCTCGGGTTAAGCCTGGTATCGGTGGGAGAGCCACGGGTGGGGAAAGAGGGGCATGGGGGGGCACTAGAGGTTTGGGAGAGGGACTGGCAAAACTAAGGAGGGTCACTTGGCAGGTATGCCTAAACATGGATCTGTGATGTAAGATGGCTTCCAGTCACCTCCAGAATGTCGGGACCGCCCCCCCCCCGGCCCCCCAGACACTGACCGCGGGCGTCCTCTCCATCTCGCTGCGTTCAAACAACTCCTAACCCAGATACCGAGAAGCAGCGCCAAGTCCGGGCCGAGCAGAACAATGTCTGTTATGTGAAAAGGAGCCTGAAGTGGCGTGTATTTATTTATCCGAACTTTCCTGCGCGGGGTTAACCCTTCAGGTCACAGAGGGTGTGAAAAATACTCTGAATTCCTCCTGATTTTTTTGGATAGATCAGGAAATTATACCGAGTATCGGGCCGTTGGGATTTGGGGGGGGGGTGCAGGGACTGGCCAAGCTAAGACAGGGACACTCGGGAGGTATAGTACTGCAGCGTGGGTTAACGATTACACAGCAGGGGGTTAGCGGTTGTGCAACTGATGGAGACTTTGATCATAGAACGTGCGGATGCCGGGCAGAGGGGGTACGGGATCTCTCGCACGGATTCCATCACGATCCCCAAACACGTCTGCCCCGGAGGAAGCGTCGGCGTGAATCGGGAACCTTTGATCATTGAATCTTTTTATTGAGATAATAAACGAGGGCTCTCCGCAGCGCCGGCCCCGGGGCCACTCAGTCACGTGACAGGTAGATAAGAGACTGGCTTAGTAAGCGTTTCGCTGGGAGACTCGGTGTTCTGAGGGCCGTACGAGGGCCATAAATCCCATTGGATTTACCAAGGCTGTAAAACGCGACCTTCCACCTACCCGGGGGGGCCACACTGCGCCCGGCCCATCACCCGCGGGTCCACACTGCGCCCGGTACTGGGAGTTCCATACGGACTCGCTGCCCCCTATATCCCCCCATGGAGGCATCCGGATTAAAGGGGGCTCCAGACTGTGGCAGGACTTCATCTCCCAAGCTCCTCTGCCAGCCGCCTAGTTAAAAGGCATCATGGGAGTTGTAGTCCTGCCGCGGTTTGGAGCCCCCTGGATTGTTTAGCTTTTTCTTTCATTGTAAAGGGTTTGAGTCGGAGATGCGCAGTGGGGGGGGGGTGCGTTGGGGTGAAACCCCCTGATGGGTGGGGTTCCTGATGCCCATTATGGGGAGATTTCCGGGGGGGGGGCAATTAGCCCACCATGTGCTGCTTAAAACCCTACAAAGTGTCGAATCATAAAAATAAATAAATGCAGATTTCTGGTTGTATTTTAAGGAGGTTCGGGATGTTTTCGATGTTTCCGGACGGATACTTTTGTTGCGGCTCAGAAATGTTTTTGTGTTTATTTTTGTTAAATTGCTATAATGTATTAACCCTGCTGGGCGACGGATCTCTGGATTTGGCGTAATGCTTTGGTATGTTCTGATAAGGGCCTCTGTAAACACGTCCAGCCTCTACAGGGACAGCATCCAAAAGGAGACGTGGTGGATAAGTGGAGCAGCCTCCTAGCAGAGGTGGTAAAGGGTAATACGGTGCGGGTATTAAACATGCATGGGATAGACATACGGCTCCTGAATCTACAGCAGGAGAAGCGGCGGAGTAGATGGGCCCTCGGGGGCCGATCTGCCGGCAGGTTGTGGGTTTCTTGATTTTGTGTTCTGTGGGAGTGAAGGAGTTAATGGGTTGGGGGGTGGGCAGTGCAGGGGCCCAGGAGGAAATTGGATAAATGAGAAGCCGCGGGGAGGTCACATGATGCGCTCTCCATGCCGCTCCGTCACTGGGCGGCCCTTTAAATGTCCCTGAAGTAGGCAGAGTTTAGTCGGCGGTGACAGTCGTCGCTCGGGACCCGGCTCTGGTAAGGTCTGCGTGTGGCACCTGCCGGTACATACGTGTAACATTCTAAGCACTGATTGCGTGTGATATGTGCTAATAGATTGTAAGCTCTGCAGAGCAGGACCTTTATCTTCCACGTGTTCATTTTGTATTCTTCTGTTTTATACAAATCCTTCTGTAAATGTGAAGTATCTGCCTTGCTGTGCCACCTCCGCTGAGAGCTGGAGCTTTGTATCAACATCCCTTGTTGTTTCTGCGTTTTATAAAAGATTCTCTCGAATGCGCTTTGCTCGTAAAAGTTGTATTTTCACCCCATGGTGCAATTATCCAAGAGTTTGCTCTGCCGTGCACAGTTTCCAGCGTAACTAGAATGTAAGCTCTGCAGCCAAGGAATCACAGTGCCCATTGTGTGTTTAGTAACAGTTTTTTGTGTGGGGGGGGGTAAATATTGGCACCCGGTTCCTTTAGTTAAACAAGGGCCATATTTAACCCCCTGGCTGCCTCTCTGTGTTCTTCATTACAGCCATTTAGTGTTTAATTCCCGGGTATTTAAAGATAGCAGCTCTTACCCCCGCTGGTACCTCTGGGGTGGGCATCTAACCTGCGGATCCTGTGGAGGGCGGACAGGGGTGGCTCCAAGATTTAAGGGGCCGTAAGTGAGAAAATTAAAGCAGGGCCCGTCTTAAATTAACGGAACTTAAAGTAAGAAACATTAAACTTCTGATCCGAGATATAAATGTAAGAGGAACCGGTACCCCCCCTCACACACGGGGGCCCTTAGACCAACGGGGGCCCTAAACCGTAGCTTCATCTGTTTAACTTCTCTCCATAGAGGCGAATCCAGCTGTAGTCTGCTTTAAACTCAGTGCGGCTGTTACAGACGGCGCCGTCCGCAGCGACCAAATCCGAGCTTCTCGCGTCTTAAACCCTCGAGGAAGAGAGGCGTCCGATCCTCCGCTTTCAGTAACGTGTTGGGGGGTGGGGGGGCTGCGGCTCGGAGCCCGGGGGGCAAATATCCGCCGATTTACATGGATTAAGGTTTATGGCGGATGAAACCCGACCCGGCTAGTTATTCGGAGATCCGCCGCCCAGAGATAGGGAGCTGGCACGGCGGCCGCGCATGCTTCGCAATAACGGGTGTACCTGCGATTACCTAAAGGCGTCAACCCGGCCGGCGACGTCCGAGCCTTAAAATAGTAATTAACACAGATTAGCAGCGATGACAGAAGAGCGGGGCGAGCGGCCCGTCTGGAAATAACCCTTAATTAGGTTAATTACGGACATAAAGAGGGGTAGATGTGAACGCGTGTGTGTGATATATATATATATATATATATATATATATTATAATCTATCCAGAGGGGGACTTCTGTGACCTCCAGGAAACGTGGTGTCTGCCGGATTGCTTGCACCTCTCTGCTTGTTTGGCTTTGTCGCAGCACTGCCAGGTACTTGTGCCCAAGAGGAAGACGTAACGCCCTTAAAACTATTATTTCCATTGTTACTCAATACGCCGGTAACCGCTGGATACGCGTCGGAGTTCGGGAATCGCAGCGCTGGTTTTCACAATCTCCTCGGATTCTCAGAATATCGGATGAGAGTGATGGGAGTTGCATCGGCACGCCCGCTGTTTGAAGGAAAGCCATTGTTTTATGAAATAAATAAAAACCTAATTGTTTGATTTTTTTTTTTATATTTTTCCCGTTCCTGTGATTGTGACCTCGCGCCGAGCAGGAAACGGGGCGATTAAAGCGGGCGAGCCGGAGTTACCCGCGGCGGGAGTCCGTCCTGTTCTTTATAAGGGCCGGTTATCGGGCTGCCGGCCCTCCCGCTGATTCCCTGTAAATCCGCAAATCACCAAATCCACAAAAAGTGATTCTTTGGTAGCCGTTCTGTTATTTCTAAAGCGACCGCGGATCTCCCGCCCGCCTTTTGGGGCACGGAAAGCAGAGTGTGGTTTAAAACAACAGATTCTGCCAGCAGGTCGGCCCCCGGCGGCCCCGTCTAGTCGCCAGTTTTAAAAAGACTCAAACCTTAATCAGTCGTTGGTCTCGTCTTGGATTCAGGAGCCGTATGTCTATCCCATGCGTGTTTAATCCCCGCACTGTATTACCGTCTACCACCTCTGCTGGAAGGCTGTTCCCTCTCAGTAAAGTAAAACTTTCCATGCGATAGCACCTGGGTGCGGCGCTTTACCACGTTTACCTTTGATCCATATGGTGCAATGTGTAGCTTTTCTTTTTAGGGTTAAAGTAATGCAAATGCTGTGAAATCTCCTGTGGATTTCCCGGCTGCAGGATTTACGATGTTCTCAGGAGTCCGGATCGTTCCGCAGCCGTTATAAAACAATCAGCAAAGATCCCGAAAGATAGCCGGCCCTCGGGCCACGCCGGCCGTTCCCGCGAGACTTTAGATATAGAATATATATATATATAAGAATGTTTGGTTAAAAAGATATTTTTGTTTTCTCACCAGTTGGTAAAAATCTTATTAAAAATGGTGCTTTTGGCGTAACTTAAAATAAATTAAAATCATTTATACGATATACATGAAAAAAGCGAATGTTTCCTTTTTCCGTGTTCTTGTATAATTCCCCTCATCGTCACGGTTACCGCTCTGCGACGGATCAGCTGTCTAACGGCGGCTCCGGGCGATCCGAGACCTTTTCCTGCGTCTTTCTTCCCTAATCGCTTTGTTAGATTTGGCTGCGAACCCCGTAATTACGTTTATCTTCCTGGATAGAAGGTGAAGTGTGCCAGGCGCCCGGCGGGGAGAGGTTTAAAGAGACAGAGGGCGACTGAGACGGGACAGTTAGCAGCTACCGTGTCCGTATGCAGGGCGGCTGCCCGCGTTCCATCGTGTCGGGGTGCGATCTGCTCGATTGTTTGGACGGATTATTAAATGTAGTAATAATTCTTTTCTTTTTGGTTTTAAAAGGAATATTCCGTTTTCTTGACCTCGGAGATGGATCACGGTCACCACACCATGGGAGCCGTGGGTTCTACGTCCGACCCACACGCCGGTCACCATCATCCAACTACGGGAGGACACGACCACGGCGGTGGCGGTGGTGGTGGTGGCGGCGGCGGAATGCATATGATGGTGAGTGACAACCTAAGCCCAGCTGTTATCAGGGTACAACTCCCATCACCCTCAGCGTACCAGGTTTGTGACCGCTGACTTCTCTCTCCTCAGCCCATGTCGTTTTACTTTGGTTACTCCAACGTGGAGCTGCTGTTCTCTGGGCTGGTGATTAACTCGGCGGGAGGTGAGTATGCCACCGGCGCATTTCACTGGCCCTGTAATAGATGCACACGGGGCAAATATCTATAAGCCAGGGCAAGGTATAGAACATATAGAGCTGCGGCGCCCAGATTACCGAAGCTGTCAAGGGGTTAAATTCCAATTGTAAATCACTGTTTGCGTTATTTAATGAACCCCGCATGGTTTGTTCCCTGTGCCCAGTTTGCCCTAACTGCCCCTCACATCCTTTTTATCTCAGAAGTCAGAGCTACGCTTTGCAGATTACTTTTTATATTTTTGTCACTAAATGTGATTTAAATGCCCCCGGGGGTCCCTCCCTCGTGACGTTTAACCCCCTCTCGCACTCTCAGAAATGGCCGGGGCGTTCGTGGCCGTCTTCTTGCTCGCCGTGTTATACGAAGGACTGAAAATTGCTCGTGAAGCTTTACTACGGAAGTCGCAAGTCAGCATTCGCTACAATTCCATGCCGGTGCCGGGGCCCAACGGGACCACCCTGATGGAGACTCACAAGACCGTCGGGTAAGGGCCGGTGACGCGGATCAGGGGTCTCTTTTCCCGGCGAGCCTCCTGTCTTTTCGGGGCTTTGACTTGGCGTGTCTTTTTCTCCCGCGCAGGCAGCAGATGCTGAGTATCCCCCACGTGATGCAGACCTTCCTTCACATCATCCAGGTGGTGGTCAGCTACTTCCTGATGTTGGTCTTCATGTCTTACAACGCGTACCTGTGCATCGCGGTGGCAGCTGGAGCCGGCACCGGCTACTTCCTCTTCAGCTGGAGGAAGGCGGTGGTCGTGGACATTACCGAACACTGCCATTAATCACCAAATTCGAGAGCGGGAGGGAGGGCCGCCTTAACCCTTCATGTTCTGCCGTATCACGTCCCCAAGACACGGATTAGATAGTTTTGGTTAGGGGTCTCCGCAGGAGGCGCTGAGTAATCACCAAAACCTCCAGTGCCTTCTGTTTTGCCACCAGATCTAGAATAGACTCTCGTCATCCCTTTAGGGTTTCTGGAGTGCCCCTGGAGGGGTAAACACCATGATTTGCCTCCTACCCCCTCAAAGTCAGCGGGCCTTATCACATGCGCCATTCCTGCGAGGAGCACATCTGCAGCCGCCGCCGTTCTCTCATCAGAGCGTCGCGCTCTCGTCCTCTCTTTAAAGCCACGTCGCTGAACCAACGGCCCTCACGAGGCAGAGCGAGTGCTGTGAGTGCGGTGCTCCTGCTGCATTCTGGGTAACGCTCTGTAGACTTTAGTGGTAACAAAATCCATACCATGAAGCATCTAGAAGCAGTCGCTCTAGAGAAACACTGTTTAATCTGCTGTCTGGTGGCTTCACGCTGTAGATTTCTTCCCAGCCTCTCTCCTGGATCCTCCCAAATAGTTAAAATTATCGTGAAGACTCCTGAAAGCAAGACTCTGAATGATTTGAGTTTCTAGAGAAAAAAAAAAAAAAAAGATTTTGAAACCAGTAAATCGGAGCAAACGTTGATCTGCTCTTAGGTAATTTTGAATGGGTATTTCAGTATTATAGAACCCTTTGTGTGCCAGCGGCGGAGCAGATACTTCAGTGCCTCCACGGCACGCAAACGGTCAGTAATTTATCTTATTAAGGAACCTTTAATGGAGCAGCCGGCGCGTTCGGCGAGCATCCAGGTGCTGTGATCACGGTACCGCGATTTAGAATCCTAGAATGTAACCATAATTATGAATAATAGAAAGCAGGAATCTATAGAATGAAGTTTTGTTTTCCAATTTTTTTTGATGGTTCTTCATGTATTTTACGTAAAATGTGAAGATTTTATGACGTCTTATTTCATCATAAAAACAGAGGGAAAAAAAAAAATCAAACCTTTTTAATAAAATAATATAGCAGCACTCGGCGTTTGTAATAATTATCGGCATGGTAACGACAGCGTGCGTGTAAGTCTGCATGTTCGTTATATTACGGCACAGATAATGCTACGGGACAGGAAAGCCCCCGAGACACGTATGACCCCGTCCTCCGAAAACCAGCCACCTTTAATCGAATTGGAGAAACTACGTAATTGCCAGTTAGTAACCAGAGCGGTTCATGCCCGTCCCGGCTGCGGCCCCCGAGGGTAGGAGCCCCGCCAGTCTGCTGTCTAATCGGGATTATTATATCTGAGGTCTGAGTCATCTGCAAATGTCACAAAACCTGCAGTGCGTTAATGACATCATAACACAGATTATACGCAAACAAGCCTTCTGACCCTTACTATACGGCACATAATCCATGGTGGCTTTAATGGTTGGGGGGGGGGGGGCACGAGCAATCTCCCCCTGCAACGATCTTTACTATTTAGTATCATTAAAGAATGGGTTATTTTTGGGACGTTCCAGCAAGGGCCGTGTTTTACGCACGTAACCTAAACACAGCGCAGATCTGCATCTTATTTCACTTCGTTTACAATTTATTTCAGTTTATTTAGACTCCAAAGATATTCATAAAAATTCCCTTCTAGCCGAGGAGCTCTACGGCCCAAAACCGGCTGAGGTTAGCGGGATCCAGCGAGCCGCCTTGCTGCCCCGTGTAACGTCACACAGAAAGCGATGATAAAAGGCTTTCGGGGCGAGGTTCCCCCCACGGGTCGTCGGCTCATCCGGAAGCAACACCTCGGATTCTTTAGATACAGACCTTGTTCCAAAAATATTAGGAAACACCAAAGCCGCTCCTCATCCTCCTCTTATAGTTCAGTTCTTGTAGAGTAAGCCGTTTCCAGGGCACGGGGCTTAATCAAGTATTCAGTATAAAAAAAAAAAAAAAAATCACTCTGGCATGGCCAAAAATGGCAAGGGTTCCCACAAAAAAGCCTCCATATGCGGTGTAATAGAAGTTGGTTTCTGAGCGGTCTCCGCGTCTCCCGAAGCACTCGGCACCCTTGCCATGTCCCCCAATCGCTGCGTAGTTCGTCGTATTAAAACTCAAAGTTCCCGAACTGGGTGGCGTGGCTGTTGGGTTTGGGCTGCGGTTTGTATCCGATGCGCTCGTGAACGGTCTGTTCCCGACTCTTGGGGTCCGTGCTGAGAGAGACAGCGGCTTCCGGCTCCGTGGCGGATAAATCGACCTCTTCACGCTGCTGCTGCTGCTTCTTCCGCCCCTGCGGGGTTAAAACACCATGAGAGGGAAGCCATGACGGGTGCGACATTTTACCTTTTCATTTAAAAATATGTTGTTGAATAATTCTGCCCCGCTGCCGGGGTAAATACCTCCAGGTCCTTCTTTATACTCTCAAACTCTTCAATGTCGTCCAGTTTCAGCTCCAGACGCGTGGGCTTCCTGCGCAGCATCCTGCAAAGGACATAAAGGGTTAAATCAGCCTCAATACTGGGAGCAGCACAATTACCCCCCCCAAGCGCTAAGTAACCTGCCCAGGGACCCCCACGGGCGACCCCCAGTCTGCCCTGGAGTCAGTGGTAATGTAACCGCGCAAAGGAGATATTTACTCTAAGCATAACTAGAACACCTACCCCATCTCAACGCAACTGCCCCCGAAAATGCACAATTACCCTGCAGTATTACACGAGCTGCCCCATCTCTCTGCAACTGACCCCAATAATGCATAATTTGCCCACCCCCGTGACATACAACCTGCCCCTTCTCACTGCAGTTACCCCCCAGTGACATACAACCTGCCCCTTCTCACTGCAGTTACCCCCCAGTGACATACAACCTGCCCCTTCTCACTGCAGTTACCCCCCAGTGACAATCTGCCCCTTCTCACTGCCGTTACCCCCTCGGTGACAATCTGCCCCTTCTCACTGCCGTTACCCCCCCCGGTGACATACAACCTGCCCCTTCTCGCTGCAGTTACCCCCCAGTGACATATAACCTGCCCCTCCTCACTGCAGTTACCCCCCAGTGACATATAACCTGCCCCTCCTCACTGCAGTTACCCCAGTAATACCCCGTTATTGTTCCCAGCGCAATGCCCGTTTACTCTCAGACCCTGTTTACCCCACATACCTGCCCCTGTCACCCCGCCACACACAGGCAGATCTCCCGTCGTGCAGCGCAGTTTCCGGCGCTCTGGTTCTTCCCGGCATGCACTGCGGCCCAGTGACCCGGAAGTTTCTCAGCGAGCGAGCAGGCGGCTTCCTGTGAGAGCGGAGACCTGGGCACCGTGAGTAGCGAGGGCACTAATACCCTGCTGGGGGGAACACCGACCTGTAACTACCCCTGGGTGAAATACGGGGGCTGATCCTGTGCACAGGGGCATTCCTACTCCCAGTCCGCTCAGTCAGCATCCTGAAGCAGAGGGCTGTATAGCAACCCCAGCCTGCTGCCTTCCTACATACCCCCTATGCCAGGCCTGCGTAATGCACGATACTTGCCAAGTGTCACCGTGTAGTTTGGACAGTCCTTCACCCCCCCCAACGCTCCTATCGCCTCTCCTAATGCCCTTCTCTCCTCTCTTCATGCCCCTTTCTCCTCCCCTGATGCCCCTCTTTTCTAGGACCTCAAAATGATTATTGGCCATCTCGTTACTGTATCCGGTGATTTTTACGTCATTCTGTCTTTAAAGGCGACGGTTTATTTTCACAGATCTAAAGATGTCGGACGATGAAGGAGCCCCCGCCGTGAAGAGATCCCGTATCTTTTACGGCAGCTTAGCAGACAAAGAAAAGGAGCGTCTAGCGAAGGGCGAGACCCCGATGGGGAGGACGGCGGTGAAGGCCGGAATCGAGGCCGGGAACATTAACGTGAGCAGCGGTGAGTCCCGGAGGTGGAGGGAACGGGGTTGCGATGGATCCTCTATGGCGTAGCCTCTCCGGTGGTCTCCGGCCCACCCTGCGTTATTGTCTGGCCGGGAGTGTTTTATGGGTCGTTCATTATTTAAAGGGACAGATCTGGTTCCACTACATGTAAAAACAGGCGGCTCAGCTCATTCATTATTCTGTCGGTACAGAGGAATCCCCGGACTGACTTATTTAAAGCAAACATTAAAAATTGTAGCTTTAGGGGTTCCAGAACCAGAGGAATTCCCCTCTTTTTTCCGCCCCGTGAGCCGAGATGACTGACGATGACCTCTGAGTTCTAATGAAAGTCAGAAGAATCAGCGATTAAGTTCCAGCGTTGGATTTAGTGAAATGTTCCCTTTATTAGTGAAAGAAACCCAAACCCTTGAGCGGAATCGCCGTTTATTCTGATCCTAAACAACCGGTAAACGCTTTCTGGCTAATTCATTGTTTTGGGTGTGATTTCGGCGTTTTAACCCCTGATTGTCTTTTGTATAATCCAGGGGAGTCGTTTGATCTCGAGGATCATATCAGCGAGCGGCAGGCGGAGGTGCTCGCGGAGTTTGAGCGCAGAAAGCGAGCGCGACAGATAAATGTGTCCACCGACGACTCGGAGGTGAAGGCGTGTCTAAGAGCCCTCGGGGAGCCAATCACGCTCTTTGGGGAGGGGCCTGCTGAAAGGAGAGAGAGGTAAGTGCGCCACATCGCTTTAATAAGTCAGGGCGTCACAAAATCGGGGAGCAAAACCGCCGGGGCCCGGCTTCGGGAATATTATTTAGACGTTTATCGCTGGCTGCGGCTCTCTAATAATAATAATAAACGCGGACCCCTGCGATCTGCGCGTTATTTCTGCCTTTATTGTGCCGGCTGATTCCTGCATCGTGACGTTGAAATCTTCTGTGTCCAGGCTGAGAAACGTTCTGTCTGTTGTGGGGACAGACGCCTTAAAAAAGACAAAGAAAGATGAAGAGAAGAGCAAGAAACCGAGCGACGAGGTAGGGATCTGCTGTGTGGGGATCCAGCCCGGGGTCCCGTTCCGTGGGTTTGTGTCTCGTGCAGCAGACGTTCTCTCTTTGGGTTGTCCTTTCATCGCTTCTAGGGTTTTCATGGACGCAATAACCGTGGCCCTGATGTGGCCCCAAATTCTTGTCCTTGCAGTCATGCAAACCTGTTTTATTTTAGTATCAGCAGACCTGGTACCACGAAGGTTCGAATTCACTGAAAGCAGCCCGGCTCTGGATCGCACACTACTCCCTCCCGCGGTACGTATCAGAAACGCTGGCGGTTAATTGCTTTCACCTGGCCCGTCCTGGGTCAGGCCTGGAGACCCCCGGTGCATGTCTGCGTCCGCTCTGAGGGGCTCTTCAGCAGAGCTTGTGACATTGACTGAGCCTCCTTTGTCCACCTGAGGCCAGCACTGCCAGGGGGTTTGAGCACCAATAATTAAGGGTTACAGTTCAATTCACCCAAAAAAACAACAGTTTTAAAAATCCCTTTTTATTGGGACATTCGTCTTATTATTAGCGGTTGTGACATTAAGGAGAAACACTAGAAAAATGTTAAGCTTTAGCTCCAAATTGTCAAATACGAGGTGATGGCTGATGGAACACGCGGCCTGCAAGACTCTGACTGTAGATCCATGTTGCAGGGCTTTGAAACGTCTGGAGGCTGCGCGAGAATTTCGACACATCCCAGAATCCACCAGGACGTCCCAGTTACAGGACCTTCACAAGTCGCTGGGGGTGAGTGACCGCCGATCCGAGCGGGGTCTCGCTTCTCAGCTTTGGGACGCACACTCGGTTTAGCGCGTTTATTCAGGGATGCCGGCGTCTCGTTGGAGAGCTTTGAGAGCGGATATTCTGTGACTAATAATAATAATAATAATGGGGAGTCCTTTGATTTAAATCACTAAATGCTCTTTAGGAGATCCTGTGATCTGAGCGATGGCTGCAGGAAGGTATTTTATTAGTTAAAGGCCACCCGTGATTTTACATTTCTGGTTATAGGCGCTGATTTTATGATTTGGGAAGCGCGTGGCCCGTATTCAGACTGTTATGCCGTTCGGTGTAACGAATTGTAACCGCATGCTTTTGGTTTTCCATCCAGTCCTTGAATAATTTCTGCAGCCAAATTGGAGATGATCGCC
Source organism: Spea hammondii (assembly GCA_029215755.1). NCBI lineage: Eukaryota > Metazoa > Chordata > Amphibia > Anura > Pelobatidae > Spea > Spea hammondii. Next base: position 45,417,158 of record JARDYJ010000008.1, read on the forward strand.
CGCTCTCGTTCTGCCATTTGAGTCCCAATTCCAAGCTTTTGGCCACAGCTGGCTGGTGAGTGAGTATGGCTGGTGAGTGAGTATGGCTGGTGAGTGAGTATGGCTGGTTGTGGGGTGCATGGGGCTTGTAACTTGGTGAATTCCCCGGGACTCACCTGTATCGTTTGCTTTCTCAGGAGTGGACTCTGTAAATTGTGGTCGGTGCCCGACTGTAACCCCATCCGGACCCTGAGAGGTAAAGTTTGATCCGATTATCGATTAATAATAAGGACTCCCCTTTATGAGCCTTGGCTGGTTTCATTAAATACAGGGGTTTGTTTACCCCGATGCCAGTCTGATAGTTGGAGGTCGAAGGGGTTCCCCCAAAGCTCGTATGTAACACTTTGTAGAAAGCGATGAGGCGATAACACGGGTCACACTCACATCATTATCCGTGTTTCTGTCCAGGACACAATACAAATGTGGGAGCCATCGTGTTCCACCCAAAGTCCACCATCTCCATTGATGAGAAAGACGTGAATCTGGTCTCCTGTGCAGCTGATGGCTCGGTGAAGCTGTGGAACCTGGAAAGGTGAGTGTCTTGTTACTGTATGCCTTCGTGAGGGAGTACATAGTTCATAAGGTTGAAAAAAGACCTAAGTCCATCAAGTTCAACCCTTAAGAGTAATTTCTCTTTTATTTGCTGAGGGTGGAACAACTTCCCAGGAGAAGTGGTAGAGGGTAATACAGTGAGGGGATTAAACATGCACGGGATAGACATACAGCTCCTGAATCTAAGACGAGACCGACGACTGATTCAGGTTTGAGTCTTTACAGCAGGAGAAACGGGCGACTAGACGGGGCCGATGGCTTTTACGTGGTGGTGTGTAACGTTACGTGGGGGGGGGGTCTCTTTACCAAACCTTCCTGAAGATCAAACCGTGCAATTGAATAAACCGCATTTCTAAATAAAGAACCTGACGAGGCTGTTGGATAACTATTACTCTTTCCTCCGCTAATTAAGTGGCAAATCTTTGTCCCGGGGGGGGTAATTATCCAGAGGCTTTAGAATCGGGGAGGTTGCCCTGGTGAATGATACCCACCGCAGCATGAAGATACCTCGCTCCCCTGGGCCGCATCAGTCACTTCAGTGAGCCGCATGCAATAACAGCAAGACATCTGGTGCTGTGCGGGTCCAAAAAACAAAAAGTCACTGTTAGAGGTTACAAAGAGCGACCTCCCAGCAGAGAGGGGCATTGGTAGCAAACTCAGGTCAGGAGTTGGAGGCCTGGCTCATCCTATCATGATGGCATGTGCCAAGAAGCCCTCTCCCTAATCGCTGCGCCAACAAGCGTCGGGGAAAATATTCCTGTGAAATCCCTACATTTACACTAAAGGCTCCCGGTGTGCGTGGGCTGAGCGCACCCAAAAATGATTTCTTTACGTAATTTTTTGTGTTACCCTGCGGGGCGCGCTCAGTGTCCTTTAAACCATCCTCCCAAAATCTATTTTGATCAGTTTATGAAATGTATTGAGTTCCCGCGTTTTCTCGTCCTGTCTGGGCACAGTGGGGTCCGTGCGTTACTCTTTTTCCGTATCGTATCTCCTGCTTTCTGCTCTAGTATTAGTCTGTCGGGGTAACATTATGTATTAGTCTGTCGGGGTAACATTATGTATTAGTCTGTCGGGGTAACATTATGTATTAGTCTGTCGGGGTAACATTATGCATTAGTCTGTCGGGGGTTCCGTATAAATTACGTAAAGCTCCGGCGGCCGTGACTCAGCTTCTTGGGAGTCTCGCCCTTGTTCACAATGTCCCTTGTCTTCCCGCAGCGATGAGCCGGTGGCAGATATAGAAGGCCACTCCATGAGGGTAGCAAGAGTCACGTGGCACCCGTCCGGCCGCTTCCTGGGAACCACGTGGTAAGAGCTTCGCACCGGACGGTGACCGGCGTCAGCAGCCCTTGTTCCCCTTGTGCGTTCTAGTGAGAGGTCACTTTTATTTTTAGTTATGACCGATCCTGGAGACTCTGGGACCTGGAAGCCCAAGAGGAGATTCTACATCAGGAGGGACACAGCAAAGGGGTGTATGACATTGCCTTCCACGTGGACGGGTCGCTTGCCGGTACCGGGTAAGAGCCCATAACAGGTTTTCTTGGGGGAGACTCCAACATGCATGACATTTTATTTGGGGCCTTAATTATAAGTTCCCTTCTCCCGGATGCAGGGGCTTGGATGCCTTTGGCAGAATATGGGACCTACGGACTGGCCGCTGCATAATGTTTCTCGAAGGTCATCTGAAGGAGATCTATGGAGTCAGCTTCTCGCCCAACGGGTAAGAAAACAAAGGCTCCGTGTCACCCAGCGGAGAGGGGAGAGCAGGGGGCTTTTGAGGCACTGGGGTGGTTTGGAAATGAAACCCAATAAAGGTGTTGGTGGGTATTTTGGGGAAATACAAACACAATCGGTCCACTGTATCCTTTATTATTAGATAACGACATGGCTCAGGGTGCCAGCAGATCTAAATATTTGATCAACTTACAGTTTCAGAATACATCTGGGGCTCGGAGGGTTAATAAATGCACAAAACGTAACTTCTACGGAGCAAAGGGGGCAGAGATACGATATATTATCAGGGTTTAGATTCTCAAAGCCCTTTTGGATGTGTCTCCTGTCCCAGGTACCACGTGGCTACAGGCAGCGGTGACAATACATGTAAGGTTTGGGATCTACGTCAGCGTCGCTGTATATACACCATCGCGGCTCACCAGAACCTGGTCAGCTCCGTCAAGTTCCAGCGTGAGTGCCAATTTAATTAAAAACAAACTGCGGACAGCTCTGGGTCTGAGACCCCCGTGTGCCCCCAGTAACTGGTTTTTAATACCTTGTTCTGCAGACAAAACTGTTTTTGGACCCTTTTTTATGTATATATTTAGAGCCTGCTTGGGATTTATAAGAAAAAAAAAAAAAATAGTATTAAATCAACTTTATATTCTCTGATAAAAGCCCACAGTGATTTAATTTTCAGAAAACCCGGTATATCTGCCAACTCGTTATCTGTAGGAGTCGAACACCCGACAGGCAGCCAAGAGATCGGACTTTGGCTTCGAAAGAAACTAAAAGTTGTTGTTCTGTGAAATGCTAGCAAACTGAAGCAGGAGTGAAGGGTTAGCGTTTCCAATTCCTGGACCTTGAAAACCCAGCTCTCCTCTGCCCCTGGGGGCTCCCCGGTGCGTCTCCGAGGGCCGCGCTCCCAGTTGTAGACAGACACGCAGCCGGGTGTTACTGGAGCCGAGTTCGTGCCGGGATCTGGCGCAGGGTCCTTTTTTATGAGGCGCAGTCTTGTTTTTAAGAATACGTTGTTAGAGTTGACTTTTTTATTCGTAAATAAACCCCCCAGACCTGTGTTTAGCGTCACCCTGGAAGAAAGCGTAGGAAAGAGCCCCGGTTACAGCCGTGGAGCGGTGATGGTCGATCTTATTGGCCTGGCTCGGGGATCTTTAGCTGTTTGAGGTTTATTAGATAGGAGATACTTTGTATTTGATTGCCTGTCTGATCCTGCGCAGCCACCAATGGAAACTACCTGCTGACCGGAGCTTACGACAACGCCGCTAAAGTGTGGACGCATCCGCTGTGGTCTCCTTTAAAGACGTTGGCGGGCCACGAAGGCAAAGTGATGGGGCTGGACATTTCATCGGACGGCGAACTCATAGCCACATGCTCGTACGACAGGACTTTCAAGCTCTGGATGGCAGAATAAGAACCCCTCGAAAGGCTCCGTCCTTAATGTTCAACGGAAGGAATTAGGACAGCGAGATTCACCTAAACCCTTAATGGACCCTAAAAAAAAACCATACGTGAGATTTACCCGCGTTCCCTGCGGGGGGGGGGGGGCGGGGGAGGCAGGGGCAGCGAGCCGGATCGCCTTCTGCCTTCTGCCAAGTCTGTTTTTATACATAGGTTTTGTTGTTTGGCCTCATTAAAAATTATTTTTCGTAAAAGAAGTTGGATTCCATTTTTATTTGAAGCAGAGCCTGCTTTTCGTTTCTGGTTAAAATGATTTTGTGCCGTATCGCTTCTCTGAGCTGTTACAAGGTCGTGTTCACCATCATGTCTTTGGACTCGGGACCCTCGGCTCGTCGGCCGCACACTTACCAAGAACTCGGGAGGAGGCGAGCTAAACCTGTAGTCCTCCAAACCCCATCAGACCCCCGACGCGTCATGAAAGACAAACCCGACAATCAATTTCTAACTCGACTTTTTAACATTGCTGCCCCCGGACGCCAGCGCTTTCGCAGAGGCTGCTTCCAGGGTCGCTGCTTCTTCATCCTCCAGCCACGAATGATATAATTTAGTCACTTTTTTTATTCTTTGACTTCTTGTCCTGACCGTGGACTGGTCAAAAGCCACATCTACAGGTCGGCGGATCCCGTTATCCCGCTAAGAACTGTCTGATCAGCTGAAAAAGGCCGCTTTGCCTGTAACTGAACTATGAAACCAGTATTAAAAAGTATTGGATGACTTAACTGCACAAAGAATGTAAGCTCCCCGGCCAAATTTATTGCTTAAGAAGCCATATGTGTAGAAAAAAAAAGTTTTAAATCCCTCATAAAAAGTACACAATAATTAAACCTCAGCTTTGCACCAAAGCTGTTACCGCTTCCCCAGGTTGGCGGATTATTTACAATTTAAGAGAACGCTGCAATCTCCAACTTTGAAGCCAAATGGCTTTAGGTCCAAGCGGCTGCTCGCAGAAGCCGTTTTAGTTGCTCCGTTGTTTTTTTAGGTGCTGCTCGTTTATATTTACCCCAAATTATCTGAAATGTTATAGCCAGCTGTAAAGAGTATCTCACTTATCTGAGGGGGTAACAAGAGGGTCGCGCAGGTTCAGCTGTCTTTGGAAATCCGTGCGGTACGAACCAGCATCCGCTGCCCCTGCTTGGCGGCCAATCATTGCCAAGCCGGTCCTTTCCGATCTACAGCCGTGTTCTGCTCACAGTGGTCACCCAGGACCCCAGAAGAACTTACGAGTCCAGAAGATGGAAAATATGAGGAGCAAGCTGACCACCAGCATGGTCATCATGAGATAGGCAAACATGCGGAACTGCGGGTTCCGCAAACAGTGCCGGAAAGAGTCATCGCTGGGGATGGTGGGGAGAGGGGTCTGGGGTTGAGTGAGTTGGGTCCCAGCCATGGATCTCGATTCCACCGCAAGCGTGTAGACAGATGGCGGACGCGTAAACACGTTCAGCCTCCGAGTGTCCTTCACGCAAAGATGGCGTCCTTGCTGCTGTGGGGGCAGCTTCATCTGGCTGAGGATGTGCGTGTTGGTCGGAAGGTCCGTGATCAGCCGGTTCAGGCGGAGGCTTGTTGTGTGACGGCAGAGAGGACACTGCAGACGGTTATTGACCTGCGTCGCGATGCTGATCCGTGCCAGGCACTCCATACAGAATGAATGGCGGCACTCCAAGAGCTTGGGGGTTCGGAAGGTGTTATTATATGGATTCCAGCAGACGGGACATTCATATTCGGGATCCAGTTTTGCCCCATCAGCCATGGTTTCCTTCTAGAATTGATCAATGTCCTCAGCTGCAAAAAAAGGTTCAGTAAAAGTTAATTTTAAAAGTTGCAACACCTCACAACTTTATCCAAATATTCTCTTATTAATGAAATATTATAATCATTTATTCTCAGACCCAATGCAGTAAGACCTTAACCCCCCACCAACCTATACAACATGACCGTAACCCCCCACCGACCCATACAACATGACCGTAACCCCCCACCGACCCATACAACATGACCGTAACCCCCCACCGACCCATACAACATGACCGTAACCCCCCACCGACCCATACAACATGACCTTAACCCACCACCGACCCATACAACATGACCTTAACCCCCCACCGACCCATACAACATGACCTTAACCCCCCACCGACCCATACAACATGACCTTAACCCCCCACCGACCCATACAACATGACCTTAACCCCCCACCGACCCATACAACATGACCTTAACCCCCCACCGACCCATACAACATGACCGTAACCCCCCACCGACCCATACAACATGACCTTAACCCCCCACCGACCCATACAACATGACCTTAACCCCCCACCGACCCATACAACATGACCTTAACCCCCCACCGACCCATACAACATGACCTTAACCCCCCACCGACCCATACAACATGACCTTAACCCCCCACCGACCCATACAACATGACCTTAACCCCCCACCGACCCATACAACATGACCTTAACCCCCCACCGACCCATACAACATGACCTTAACCCCCCACCGACCCATACAACATGACCTTAACCCCCCACCGACCCATACAACATGACCTTAACCCACCACCGACCCATACAACATGACCTTAACCCCCCACCGACCCATACAACATGACCTTAACCCCCCACCGACCCATACAACATGACCTTAACCCCCCACCGACCCATACAACATGACCTTAACCCCCCACCGACCCATACAACATGACCTTAACCCCCCACCGACCCATACAACATGACCTTAACCCCCCACCGACCCATACAACATGACCTTAACCCCCCACCGACCCATACAACATGACCTTAACCCCCCACCGACCCATACAACATGACCTTAACCCCCCACCGACCCATACAACATGACCTTAACCCCCCACCGACCCATACAACATGACCTTAACCCCCCACCGACCCATACAACATGACCTTAACCCACCACCAACCCATACAACATGACCTTAACCCCCCACCAACCCATACAACATGACCTTAACCCCCCACCAACCCATACAACATGACCTTAACCCCCCACCAACCCATACAACATGACCTTAACCCCCCACCAACCTATACACCAAGACCTTAACCCCCCACCGACCCATACAACATGACCTTAACCCCCCACCGACCTATACACCAAGACCTTAACCCCCCACCAACCTATACACCAAGACCTTAACCCCCCACCAACCTATACACCAAGACCTTAACCCCCCACCAACCCATACAACATGACCTTAACCCACCACCAACCTATACAACATGACCTTAACCCCCCACCGACCTATACAACATGACCTTAACCCCCCACCGACCCATACAACATGACCTTAACCCCCCACCAACCTATACACCAAGACCTTAACCCCCCATCAACCTATACACCAAGACCTTAACCCCCCACCGACCCATACAACATGACCTTAACCCCCCACCAACCTATACAACATGACCTTAACCCCCCACCAACCTATACACCAAGACCTTAACCCCCCACCAACCCATACAACATGACCTTAACCCCCCACCGACCCATACAACATGACCTTAACCCCCCACCGACCTATACAACATGACCTTAACCCCCCACCGACCCATACAACGTGACCTTAACCCCCCACCAACCTATACAACATGACCTTAACCCACCATCGGCCCATCCATTAAGAACTTTAAGCCACCAACACACAATCAGACCACTATCAGCACGGCTCCGACCCCTCACACCAGACCTGCCCAGGATCAGCCCCCACTCAGCATTAGCCCAGTCTTGGGGGCAGTTTGCTTGACATGGAGTCTCTTCCGTGCACCTCAGCTCATCCTGTCCTCGGGGGACACGACGTTCCCTACAATTATTTATCCGGATCTGAGCCCCGGGGCTCCAGGAACTTCTTATGGCACAAAAAAAAAGTCACATTGACTCCTTTGTTGAAGTTCCGTTAAAGGACCGGAATATGGGGCAATTTATAGCGAATTTACCATGAAAATAACGATCGGGGTCTGCACCACGAGACCACCCGCGACGGAGCTCTGAACCCTAAACCCATCTCACCCCCAGCTGGGTAATGTGCCCCCAGGTTAAGTACTGCCTGTTCTGCCCACCAGCTCTCTGGGGGCAACAAAAAAAGATTGTAAGCTCTTGGGTCCATTAGACGCCACAATCTGAACTAAAGCAGAGTACGGCTGCGTCCAGGGCAGGATACACATTTTACTTAGAAAAGCCAGTATTTTGGCTCATTTAATGTGCATTAATATTAAATGTATATTATTTCTATCATCCGTAAAGCAAACACGCCGCATCCCGCCATTTGTTTGCAAATCATTGTATTCTGATGACATCACAAAGTATTATAAATGACCCCAAATTCCCTGGAGGATTTTTGTTTTAAATAAAAATGTTTGTAACCTCAATCAAGACCTATTATATTCAGAATAAAAAATAAACAATTAGGTAAAACATATCATTTTTACACATTATTTCTGGGATGATTATTACAGCTGCGTCACCCACCTGTGTTAAAGAAGCATATGTAACGTCTTCAGAAATAGCCGCCGGGCCAAGCAGGCCCCGAAGGTGGGTCGAGGGGGCCACGAAAGATTGCGAAAGGCGACTGATTATAGAATTTAAAGCTGCAAGTCTTACCATAAAGACCACAGAGCGAGCTCCTTGGCAGGTAACAGGTTAATCGGAGCAGTCATTGGTACCTGGAGCGAGCTGTGGCCCCCGGCGGGCTCCCTGCAGGTCGGTGACGGTGCGAGTCCATTCCCGGGATCTGTTAGACTGACTGCACCTCGAGTGTCACCTGGTGCCGGTTATCTCAGCAAACAGCAGGTGAACAGATTTACCATAAAGAGGGAGGGAGCGAGAGAGAGGAGAGAGGGGAGAGACAGGAAAAGAGAGAGAGAGGAGAGAGAAGAGATGGAAGAGACAGGATAAGAGAGAGAGGAGAGAGAAGAGAGGGGAGAGAGGGGAGAGACAGGATAAGAGAGAGGAGAGAGAAGAGATGGGAGAGACAGGATAAGAGAGAGAGAGGAGAGAGAAGAGATGGGAGAGACAGGATAAGAGAGAGAGAGGAGAGAGAAGAGATGGGAGAGACAGGATAAGAGAGAGAGGAGAGAGAAGAGATGGGAGAGACAGGATGAGAGGAGAGAGAAGAGATGGGAGAGACAGGATAAGAGAGAGAGGAGAGAGAAGAGAGGGGAGAGACAGGAAAAGAGAGAGAGGAGAGAGAAGAGAGGGGAGAGACAGGATAAGAGAGAGGAGAGAGAAGAGATGGGAGAGACAGGATAAGAGAGAGAGAGGAGAGAGAAGAGATGGGAGAGACAGGATAAGAGAGAGAGGAGAGAGAAGAGATGGGAGAGACAGGATAAGAGAGGGAGAGGAGAGAGAAGAGATGGGAGAGACAGGATAAGAGAGAGAGGAGAGAGAAGAGAGGGGAGAGACAGGATAAGAGAGAGAGGAGAGAGAAGAGACAGGATAAGAGAGAGAGAGGAGAGAGAGAAGAGATGGGAGAGACAGGATAAGAGAGAGAGGAGAGGGGAGAGACAGGATAAGAGAGAGAGGAGAGAGAAGAGACAGGATAAGAGAGAGAGAGGAGAGAGAGAAGAGATGGGAGAGACAGGATAAGAGAGAGAGGAGAGAGAGAAGAGATGGGAGAGACAGGATAAGAGAGAGAGGAGAGAGAGAAGAGATGGGAGAGACAGGATAAGAGAGAGAGGAGAGAGAAGAGATGGGAGAGACAGGATAAGGGAGAGAGGAGAGAGAGAAGAGATGGGAGAGAGAGGATAAGAGAGAGAGGAGAGAGAGAAGAGATGGGAGAGACAGGATAAGAGAGGGAGGAGAGAGGGGAGAGACAGGATGGGAGAGAGGGGAGAGAAGAAGAGAGAGAGGGATTCTCTGCACTTTCTCCAGTGAAATTCCAAACCCAACCGACCCAAATCTCGGACTTTATCACAGGGACACTTGGCATGTATGCAATTAGTGCACGTAATTTATGCAAGATTAAAAAAACATATATGAGGCATTCGTTACATTCTACCTATAGGGTTATGGTTAGTATTGGGGGGGGGTTATGGTTAGTATTGGGGGGTTATGGTTAGTATTGGGGGGGGTTATGGTTAGTACCGGGGGGTTATGGTTAGTACCAGGGAGTTATGGTTAGTACCGGGGGGTTATGGTTAGTATTGGGGGGGTTATGGTTAGTATTGGGGGGGTTATGGTTAGTATTGGGGGGGTTATGGTTAGTACCGGGGGGTTATGGTTAGTATTGGGGGGGTTATGGTTAGTATTGGGGGGGGTTATGGTTAGTACCGGGGGGTTATGGTTAGTATTGGGGGGGTTATGGTTAGTATTGGGGGGGGTTATGGTTAGTACCGGGGGGTTATGGTTAGTATTGGGGGGGTTATGGTTAGTACCGGGGGGTTATGGTTAGTATTGGGGGGGTTATGGTTAGTATTGGGGGGGTTATGGTTAGTACCGGGGGGTTATGGTTAGTATTGGGGGGGTTATGGTTAGTATTGGGGGGGGTTATGGTTAGTACCGGGGGGTTATGGTTAGTATTGGGGGGGTTATGGTTAGTACCGGGGGGTTATGGTTAGTATTGGGGGGGTTATGGTTAGTATTGGGGGGGGTTATGGTTAGTACCGGGGGGTTATGGTTAGTATTGGGGGGGTTATGGTTAGTACCGGGGGGTTATGGTTAGTATTGGGGGGGTTATGGTTAGTATTGGGGGGTTATGGTTAGTACTGGGGGGGGTTATGGTTAGTATTGGGGGGTTATGGTTAGTACTGGGGGGGGTTATGGTTAGTATTGGGGGGGTTATGGTTAGTACCGGGGGGTTATGGTTAGTACCAGGGAGTTATGGTTAGTACCGGGGGGTTATGGTTAGTATTGGGGGGGTTATGGTTAGTATTGGGGGGGTTATGGTTAGTACCGGGGGGTTATGGTTAGTATTGGGGGGGTTATGGTTAGTATTGGGGGGGGTTATGGTTAGTACCGGGGGGTTATGGTTAGTATTGGGGGGGTTATGGTTAGTACCGGGGGGTTATGGTTAGTATTGGGGGGGTTATGGTTAGTATTGGGGGGTTATGGTTAGTACTGGGGGGGGTTATGGTTAGTATTGGGGGGTTATGGTTAGTACTGGGGGGGGTTATGGTTAGTAATATATCAGGAATATATCAGGCAGATCCGGGTACATACTGTTCGTTTAACCCGATCACTTATATATATATATATTGCCTGACGTCTGGCTAGTTATTTAGACGATGAATACGGACAGAAAGCAGTACGAGGAAATTGCAGGGACTGCTGGTGTCGAAATGTTTGGATAAAGAACATCGCTGCCATATTAAATATTTGCTTAGTTAACGCGCAGAGGGTTTGTGTGACTCAGCAGGATACACACTTCACATTATTGTAGCCGGATTAATAATAATAATAATAAATATAAAATAATAATTATAATAATAATGATACAGTGCGTGAGGGGACCCGGCAGGTAGAAGCTCCTTGTAGACTAATTTATTGCGGGCCCAGAATAATAAACTTATACTGGCTCGCCCTCTGCTGGTCAGCCTGTGAACTGCACAAATAGAGACCGGGAAGGCTTGGTGAGTGCGCTGCGCGGCATCCCTCCTCCTCTCTATTTATTCTTTATCTATCTCCATGATTAGCTCGGCTCCTTCCTTAACAAATTCCATCGCTCTTCATCTGCGCCCCCAAATCCCCGACCCCCATACCCTCTACATTAAATATAAACGCCGGTCCTGACCTACAGAGCCCTTAACAGCCCCGGCGCCCGCTATATCTCTGCTCTTATCTCCAAATACTCTTCTAACTGCCCGCGCTGCCCACGACCTCCGCCGCTATCTCCGCTCAGACTCTCAACGAAAACCGACCTGTTCAGAAGAGCTTACAATCTATCCTCCTAACTCTCTCCACCCGCCTCCCGAAGGGACCATCTGCCCTCCCCACCTCTGAGATCCCCGGCCGCTGTCTCGTTCCCCTCTCCTTCCATCTCATTATCCCCTCCAGAATAAAATCCAAACTCCTGACCCTCATCTCACCAGTGGCCCCTCTGCGTCTGTCTCATAGACTTCACCCGCCTAATAGAGTGTAAGCTCCTAATCCTAGTCAGAGCCCTCTTCTCTCCCTGTGCCAGTAGGTATTAATGTGTCCAAATCATACGGCGGGGAAGGGAATCCATTCACAGCAAAGACCGGTTATTTTTCTTGTTAAAGGCAGTAAAGGAAGCCAAGGAGCGCTAGATTTGGTTGTTGTGACTCGTTAGGGGCGAGGAGTGGAGAAGCCGGTGACACTCAGTCAGTAACGCGATCCCAGGGCTCGTGCTCAGTAAATATTGTAACCAAGCAGAGTGTGAATACAGAGTGAGGAGCAGCTAATGACAGCCTGCGGGGAGTCCTCGTGAGGATGAGTTTGGCGCAGGACCCCCGGCGTCGCTCTCTCTGACAGACCCACGTAGGAAATTCTATCTTACTTGGGCGACGTGGCCAGAAGGTGACCCGCCTGGACCGACCTTCTGCTCCTCCCTGGGCGAGAAGCTTGCGGCATTCCCGTATCCTAACGCCGGCGGTCTTCACAATGTTTTATTCTCTGCCCGCCGGCACCAGCTACAAGCCTTGAGTTCTGGGGGTTCCTCGCCCCCCTGGAAGTGATGTTATGGAGCAGGAATACAACGTTCCCGAATGCCCCATTTGTTTCGTTACCTACGACAATGTCTTCAAAACCCCCCTTCTGCTCCCGTGTTCCCACACCTTCTGCATGGAATGCCTCGCCAAGCTGTGCATCTTCCACAAGGAGCTGGACACCTTCTGCTGTCCCATATGCCGAGGCGTTGTGACCATCCCACCTGGTGGGGTCCCAAAACTGCCCCCCAACATGGCAGTGGTGGCTCAGCTCCCGCCGTGGATGGGTTCGCTCCAAGAAGTCTGGATGGAAGGATCCAAGCTGTGTTGGAAGAGGAGGAACGGGGAAGGCTGCGTCACCACAACCCCGAACACGGTGTCCCCGTTCCCGTCGGGTCCCGAGGACAACGTCATCATCGTCTACCTGTTGGGTACGGGTCCCGCTCCCCCGAACGTCTCCTCGCCGGGGAACCTGGTCATCATGCCCCGTCAGCCATATTACCGCCGGTGCTGCGCCACGATTCGGAGTTATTTCTGGTTCATATGGATCGCCGTCTTCTGCATCATCCTCCTCTTCTTCATGATCATATTCCCAATAAGCCTGCGATCATAAGCTTTCAAGAAATGAACTTGGATGAGAAGATTTACCGATATAACCGATCACCGATCACCGATCACCGATCACCGATCACACAGCAGCAGCACCAACAGCCACGTGAATTCAATCAGTCCGGATCATTGTGATTCCAAAACTCCTTAATTAATTACCCTTCCTGAGAAAATATATCATGTTAAACTGCAATTCTTTTTCCAACAAATCATAGAAGCTGATAAGTGTGTGTGTGTATAGATATATATATATAGATATATATATATGTGTTACCGGAGGAGCTGGGTTATCGTACTCTATAATAATATATATATTTAATTATTGCTGGTTTCAAGACGGTAAAATTCTGAACTCATTTATCCAGAACTGAAAGCCGAATACATTTACTTTAGACATTCAGAAAGACCTGCGATTACTTTTATGCCCCGACGTGTCCTGCGCTCTCTTTTTCCAAGGCTTTTGTCTTTCGGGCTGTAAATCTGTAAAGAATGGACATTAAAAGAAAACATTTCGATTCACTTTGTTTGTCCCTCAATGAAAATACTGCAATGTGGACGGGCACAAAGGGTTAATCTTCTTGCGGCTCCCTTCCTGCCCTTCCTCAAAAAGCCCCGATGACTACTGGGCTGTGAATTAGGGGTAAAGTATGACAAATGTACAGATATAGCTACAGACCCTGACCCGGAGAGCTTACAGGCTGGTAAAATCAAGAAACGTACATTAGAATTTGGCCAAGGAGCTTACAGTCCAATAATAATAATAATAATGTCATTAATAATAATTATTATTATGTCATCAATATAGACAGAAGATTAAACTTCCCGGATGGGTATGATCTGCCGTAATAAACCTTATAATAGATGGTTTTTACGTCAGCTGTTTGGGGAGGGAAGCTGGTTTTCGGCAGATAAAGAGTTACTTGTCAGCCTCGAGCCGTAATTCTCAACATGGTTACGGCATCTAGCGGTGCTATTGTGGCTCTGTGGAGCGCTGGCCACGGGCCGGCCTCTTCTGTAATAGGTGTGTCTGACGGCGACCACGCAGCGCTGCCATTGTTTGCCACATTGTGTTAGCGTTGCTATGCGAGAAGGAGCGGCCGGCTGACCCGAGGAACGCTCCCGGCCGGGGTCTGCATGGAACTTGAAGCTAAATGTTGGTTTCCGAGCAAGGAAGACGCTGCATCGGCACTGAAGGCCCCGTGGATTGAGAAGCACAGAACGGGTTCAGGAGGGACCCCTGGATACAAACTATCAACGCACGGCCCCCGATAAATACCCAACAACCCTTCATCCAGACCGGTCCATTCGGGAGATAAACCCTCGGCGCACAGTCTTATCTTCAAACACCTCCACGTCTTGACTGGATCCTACAGAAATCCTCGGGGTTTGTAGATATGATATGGCCACGGAGAGGTCCGACGCGGTGGAACCCGACGCGTTTCTCCCCAGTCTCACGGACTGTCCCATCTGCTACGCGTTCTACGACAACGTCTTCAAGACGCCTCTGCGGCTCCCTTGCTCGCACACGTTCTGCATGGAGTGTCTTTCCAGGCTTTGCCTCTTCCTCAAACAATCTCAAAACTTCCCGTGCCCCCTGTGTCGGACTTCGGCCCAAATCCCCCCCGGAGGAGTTCCTAAGATGCAGCCCAACGTGGACATCGTCTCCCAGTTCCCACCGGCCATGCGGAAGCTCCAGGAGGTCTGGGTGGACGGACACAAACTGTGTTGGATGAAGGCGGACGACCCGGAGATCGGTATCGGGTCCCTGGTTACCTTGCATCTGTTGCCTAACTCGGGGGGCGCCGACGGCCAGGACTCTTCGGTCTCCGTGCCCCAGAGTTTGTGTCGCAGCTTCTGCCAGAGCATTTGGGGTTTGGGATTAAGCGTTTTGACCGTTGGACTCCTGGTATTCACCATCGTGTTCATACCGGTCTACGTCAATTCAAAATGACTTTAAGCCGACGCCATCCGTGACCAGCGAGGCGGGAAATACAGCTCCGCGCATGTAATGGGACTGACACCCCAAGAGCCAGGCTACGGGACACCGAGGGGCCACACGACCCGAAACAAACCCCCAAAGGGGCGAGTACTACTCTACGCAACCGCTCGGTAATTATCAGATCGTGGGGATGAGTGAAGTGATTTAACCTCCTGCGCGCCAGGATAGAGTTCTGAATATTATGAAAAAACACGGAAAACATAGAAGATTCGAATAGAAATCCATTTGATGGACGCTTTTCTTTACAACAATTTCGAGTTAAAAAGTTAAAAAAGCCGAGGTTGGGCTGAGTACGGAGACTCGACGCGCGCTTTAACCGGGGGCGCAAGCTCAAAACTCTGAATGGGAACCTGAATACGGGCGAGACAGGGCTTGTAAAGCAAATCGCCCGAAACAATGCGAGACCAACGAACGTTAGCCAAAGGCTCGTGCGAGACCCGCCACGTGAACGCGCACAATGGCCGCACCTTCGTGCAAAACACAGAGTTGCTCAGCCACGCCACGAGGGGTTAAATAACCCTCAAGTGACCGGAGCCCAGAAATGTATCGCGAGGGGATACAATATATCCGTCCGGACTCCGTCTGACCTGCGAGAGCGGCCTCTGGGGATGGGAGTTAAAGAGACCGTCTTTCTCTCTCTCTCTGATGGCCGGAGATCTGTTAATTTGCATAATGGGCTGCGCGGCGATGTCGCAACATCAGCAAAGCATTTCCTGGTACCTGACTTTTATGCTTTATACGCCCGAAGAGCTCTGAATAGACGGGGAATTCCTCTCAAACAACAGCTTAAAGGTTTTTTATTCCCCAATCGGATTAAACAGACGTTTTCACCCCCTCTCCTCTCCATTATTTCTCTTACTTTATGATTTCTCGTTGCCGTATTACGTTGGTGGACTTTGTATTTCTGTTATCATAAAACCAAAATCACAATAAAAATATATTGTCGAAATAAATACATTTTCACAAATATTCCTGTTTTCTTTTTTACCCCAGTTGTAGTTTTTTGCCCCATAATATATAACGTTTTCAGTTTCACAGGGGGGCGTAGGGGACAATTTTAAAAGTAGCTTCTGCTACAAAAGGTAGATGCTGAAGGAGGACTCAGAGGGCTCACACACAATATAAGAGTAAAAGATTCTAGCACAGCTCAGTGAATATGATGGGATTTTGTGGTCTGGCTCAAGACCCTGAGATTAATTTTTTGGCGTTTTTTTTTTATATAAATAAAAATTATCTAAAATCACATCAGCTGGGAAAAAAAACACATTTATTACATTAAATAATCCTACAAACATCGGCATCCAGCGGGCCGCACAGCACAGCGAAGCCGGATGGACACGCTCGCCCCGTATCATAGAGCAGGTGTGTCACGTATGTGCGTGTTCACACCGCCGTCACAGATATGTATAACGGATCAGAACTCCCGCCGTGAAACACTTCGGCACAGCCTGGCGTTACTCTAAAGGGGGATTTAGGCAAAAGACTGGGGTCCCTTTAACCCGCGGGAGCTCTGCCGGGTTTACAGGGTAACGTCTCCACTAAACATTCACGATGCCGGCGGCTAAACTCCACGATCACCCAGTAACGCCAAGAAAATCATTTACAAATAAAAACCTCCTGCGGGTCAAGACGCAAACCTTAATCAGTCGTTGGTCTCGTCTTAGATTCAGGAGCCGTATGTCTATCCCATGCATGTTTAATACCCTCACTGTATTACCCTCTACCACCTCTGCTGGGAGGCTGTTCCACTCATCTACCACCCTCGAGAAGATCATTTAGATGCTCAATGTGCTCAAAACATCGTACTACAAAAACGAAGTTATATCAAAATTGTTAAAACCTGGAGCAGAATCCGCTACGAACTGGCAAAAAACGCATTCATTGTAAATAACGGCATCTGCGCATTCTGTGTATTAACGCTAAAAATGAACACAGCTTCTCACGAGACGTCAACGAGTGACGGCGACATTAAATATACATTAAACGGTTCTACGATATATTATATTGGCAGTGCTGTAAAAATACTAAAAAAAATAAATAAAAATAGCTTTACTCTTATACTAATCCCAATAAACTCCCAAGAAATGGGTTTTTGTCCCGGGTCGGTTCCGTGCGATCCGGCTGCAGCAGCGTGGGGGGCGCAGGTCCGTTTATAGGACGTTACGGATGCATTAAGGTCGTCGCAGCTCCTCGTAGTCATTTCTGTTGGCAGGTCCAGGAGGCCGAGGATATGAATTTCTGGGTCATCCTCTATATTTTTAGCCTCCGCGGCCGGCCGCTGGTAAAGATGGAGAGGATTTGCCTCTTAATGAGTAAATCCCGACTCGTTTAAAGTGCTATTACTGCTACACGTGGCGTTCGTGGGATAAACCCTGGTGAGTCAGAATAAGGGGCTGCGAGAAGAATCCCCCCACAGTAAAAAAAAATGACGTCATCCAAGCGGCTCGGGTAACGTTACGCAGATAAATCCCTGCAAAGCACCTTACCGGGCAACAATAAACAGGATCTTAACCTCCGAAGCACCACAACGGGATTAAACGAGGAGAAAGAGCTGCCTGACGTGAGTCTAAGTGTGAGTTCGGGAACAAACGGACATCCTCCGTGTTCACTAAGAGTAAAACCGTGAATTAGCAGGGATCGGGGGGGAGACGGCTGCGGGTCTCTTGTGAACATCTGGACACTAAAATGCTTTAATTCACTGATCCTTCGTCTTCTTAATCCTCACGCGTTCTCTGCTCCGGGTCAGAACTTTGCTACCTCCTGCAGGAAGGGTCCCCTGGAGCTCTCCACCCGCAGCGAGTAGACCCCGGCGTTAAAGCTGGCACAGAGGATGGAGGAGCTGTCGCCGACCGCCAGGGATACCAGAGGGCCGGCCCCATCCAGAAACAGGCTGTTCAGGCAGGCTTGAACACAAAGAGTTAAAATGGGTGACTGCGTTTCAGCTGCTCGGTAGCTTTCATTTAAAGAACACATTATTAACATAATTTAACTAAAAGCTACAAAGACCCGTCCGTCCCGGCACAGGGGGCGTTCGGACCGTACCTCCGGTGTCTCTGTCCCAAACCTTCACGGTGCAGTCGTGAGACGACGTGGCAATTAGTGGGGTGGCGCACATAGTTTTGGGGAGGAAGGTGCAGGAGGCCGCTGTCTGCAGATGTCCTCTGTATTCACAGACTTTGTCCCTCGTCTGTCGCAGGTCCCAGAGCTGGAGGGAGGTCGGCAGTTAGTGCAGGATGGCCAATGAATGTACCAAAGAAAGCAGATTTCACCCGCTGTACCCGCTAATGGCTGGCAGGACCCTGAATTAAGTAACTTCATTCCCTCCTCACAACACAAAAAGTCACCAAAATGGCAAAAACACACACCTGGTCCACACTGGCCACGGAGGAAATCCCAGCCTCTCACCACCACCGCCGCCGCCATCAGAAACTTTCTGGCCCAGAATCAACTAGACCCAAACCACCCGATCATGGACCATCATCATACCCGAGCTCACCCCCCGCTTGTCCTAATGTTTCCCCTTCCCCATAAACCCCATGTATTTAAAAAAAAAAAAAAAAAAAGCCCACCCGCCTCCTCCAGGCCCTGCTTGTTTAACAAACAACCCTCCTTCCCTGCGGCTCTCACCGTGGCTTCGCAGCCCTGTCCCCCGAAGCCATTGCTGCAGGTCAGACAGTAGTTCCCGTCGGCGCTGACGTCGCAGTGCATCTGGATGTATTGCTTCATGGGGAAGGAGTGAGCGACCCGCAGCTCCCGAGCGTCCCACACACTGAAAAATAACACGCATATTAAATCCCCTTCAAGTCTTTCTCGGGAGGAGCACCACGCACCCCGGGTTCTGATCATTACTCAGGATGGGAACCTGTTAATCTTCCACCCCTACACAGAGGGCTGACACCTTGGCCACAGAGGAGTCCATTTAACCCCCAAGCCCCATTCAGATGGGGGGCCCGTGGTTACTTGTGTTTTTATTAAGGAGTAACTGAGTAATCGGATAAGGGGGTAACGCAGCTCACTGACCGGATCACTTTGTCCTCTGAGGTCTGCACAATGTAAGACTCGGTAGGGACCCAACACATGTGTGTTACCTACAGGACAGAGACGAAGGGTTAATCAGCCAACCCGCAGAACACCCGTCGCCCGTCACCGCATCTTATTTGTAAAACTCTGGGAGCATCTCCACTCGCCCCACAAAACAGCTCCTGTGCATGTGGGAATACCCCGGCACCCAAAGTGTTAATCAGTCAGAGGGTTTTATGATCAGCACGGTCAGGGCAGTAAAGATGCGCAGTTCACCACCAGTCACTTCGCTCGGGTAACATAATTACACAGAAAATCCAATTTCCAGCGCAGATTGATTGGATACCTCTGAGCAAAAGCGTAAATGGGATTTCTGGGGTTTAGCGGATCGTAAAGGTCTGACCGCGTCCTTCGATAAAATGTCTCACCAGGTTTCTGGAGATAG